>VMDO01005856.1:0-83598 GCA_007922755.1 Pedetes capensis | reverse complement strand
GCCAGGCCTGACCCTGCTTAGCTTCCGAGACCTGACGGGATCGGATGCCACAGGGCTATGGCTGCAGGCAAAAGCTAAATACCAAATGATAAATGAGAAGTACCAGTGATATTTACTATTGGAGTTTAGAAAAGGAAGAGAACCTTTGAGAGTTGGATACTTGGAAGAGGTTTCTTAAAAAGATATTATTGGGTCAAATTTATTCCAGAGAGTAGAAAGTGTGGGCAGTGTTTTTCAGATGGAATTGTATGAGCAGCAAGTCCCAGGCCTGGCTGGCCAAAGGTCAGTAAGAAGCTGGGAAAAGATTGGTATTGTCAAGCTGGTACTCCTTGAAAGGAAATAATCAACACAGTTTGGCAAGAGTAGTTTGGGTTCTGAACTTGCCTTTTGTTTTATTGTGAACTGCTTATACTCAAACAAGAAATTTATTTTAATCAGTGGAAGCAGCAATTTTATTATCTATTACCTTATGCCTCTCAAAAGTATATTAAATAAAATAACATGTGTCCTTCCTTCTTTCCTCTCTTTTCTTTTCCTGTACATACTGAAATTGCAATAGTAATCGTCTAGACAATTGTCAAAGAAAGGTCTGTAATAAATGCCAATATTTTATGCCACTCTTACTCTTCATGAATATGTAAAGAATCAACCCAGAGCTGAGCATGGTCACGAATACTTGGAATCCCAGCACTTGAGAGGCTGAGGCAGAAAGACTGTGATTTTAAGATCAATCTGAGCTATAGAGAAAAAACCCATCTCAAAAAGTCAAAATAAACAATAGCAAAAATAAGAATCAAGTGTTGTTTGAAGATGATATATTGGTTGCTATCCATAAATCTTTCACTTTCCAACTTTGTGTTTTTTTTTTTGGAAGAGAGAAAATGAGAGCAGATATCAGTTGTATAGAATGATTCCATGGAAAATACATTTTTTCATACTACCCTGTATCCATTGTTCATAGTTTACACTAGCAGCAGGATGACACTTGAGTCTTCGATAAAATTTAGGTGGTCTAAATCATTAAGACTTAATCAAAAATGAAAGAAAACAATTCCAAATCCCATAGTTCCATGTGAAGGACTGTAGCAAAAACTACTTAAGTTTTCCACTTTCATAGAATCAGAAAATCATACATTATTGGATTCTGAAAGATGAGATCCAAGTGACACAGGGAACTTATTGTGGTCAATCACATCCACTGTCAGATGAGCGGATTGAGTCTCAGAATGGTTACGTGGTTTGCCATGACTAATTGAATCCTAGATTTTCCAACCTCTTGTTTCCCCTGAATCAAGTTTTCCTCCTTCATTAAACAAAGGAGTTACATCTCTGAAGATTTATCCAGCTTCAAATTCCATGACCTCCCTTTTTATAAATCTTAGAAAAAATCAAAGCCTAAAAGCAGATGACAGCACTCTAATTTCAGTTCACAAATGACCACACTCAGCTGGTCTGCTGTGGTTCCAATGGTAAGTGCTAAATGGTAGAGCAAGTTAATGTCCTGGTTGTTTGCCGTTGGAGGTAAAAATATATCTGTAGGTCTCAGCCAAGTTCCTGTGGAGATCTGTCCACATCCCCAAAATACCACACACACTTGGCAAGAATGGTAGATTATGGTCAAGCAAGGCCTAGATCTTGAATAGCAAGAGTATTTCGAGTAAAGAACAACATAGAAAGGTCTCATTCCTAGGTGTGTCTTTTTTTTTTTTATCACCCTGAAGTTCTATAACATTCTTTTCCTCTTTTTGCCACATCTGACCCAAACTACAAAACTACAAAAATGGCGTTCATCTTAAGTAATACCTGATATAGGATAATAATCACAGTTCATCTACTCATTGCTTTTAATTCTTTCTACTTTTCTATATTTTCCAATTTTTCTCTAAAGTGACAAAATGTACTAAATGTGTAATGAAAAGTAAACTTTATTAAAAATAACTTACTCTGGGTTACTAAGGGACTCATAGATAGAATTTCAACATTATTTCTCAAAAGGCATTTCCAAGTGTATTTACTCCCTTGAATTTTATAGCCACTTGTGTTGCTATTTGTTTTCCTTATAAGTGGACTTGAATGAGATACTTGGCTGTGTTGTTGGTAGTGTTCTTTTGGATGGAGAGACAGGCATATTTTTGAAAGCAGTGAATACAGTTTTAACACATGGGTGAAAAGAAGCTGGATGTTGCAACTGAGAAATACATTATTTAAAAATGTTCAGTAGGGAGTGAGGGGTGTGTAGCCTGGTAGTATAATGTATGTACAGAATGTGTGAGGCTCTGGGTTTGACCATTAACACCACACACACACACACACACACACACACACACACACACACACACACAGTTTCAATGTTGTTGTTGTTGTTAGGTGCCATCAAGTCAGTGTCCAACTCAGAGCGACACTACACACAACAGGCAAAATACTATTGTCAGTGCTTCTCTGCTATTCATACAGTTTTCAATGGTTGATTGTTTCTTAGGAGTACATTGCTGGGTCTTTTTCCCAAGCCTACAGCACGTGGTGTTCCCAGGTGGTCTCCCATCCAAGTACTACCCAGGTATGACCTTGCTTAGCTTCCAAGATCTGATGGGATCAAACACCACAGTGTATTAAAACTGAATAGATAAGAGAATAGATCTATGTATTGGTTTTGATTAATGTTATTATTTCAGGATAAAAAATGGGTTGACATACAAATGTTTTCATTAAATTAATTGGAAAGAATTTACAACCAAATCTTTTAAGAATTTCAGTGTTGTGATGACATGTTTTCATGTTTTCAAATTCATCAGTGCTATTAAGGTTTTGAATGATGAATTCTTTCTTAAAAATTACAACACTATGAACGTATACTCTTAATCTCAGATACTTATTTTAAATATGAAGTGAATTAAGGTCCTAAAATATCACTTAGTGTGTAGCAATTGTGTAGAACCTTGACACTTGAACTGCTCAGTGCTCAAACATTTTGGACCTTAAATATTTTCAAGAGAATTCTGATTTGGTGCTCAACCATTTGCTCGGCACTCAACCGCTATGTGAAAACCTGTATGAGATGCCATGCTTACTGTGATGATTCTGAGTTAAACAAAGGGGAATGCATCACTTTGCATGCCAATTTCGAGCAGTAAAACCTGTTTTTTTGTATATTTACATACATGTACCATATGGTCATCGTGGCACCCAAGAAACTTTCTAGTGCTAAAAAGTGAAGGAAAGAGGAAAACAGTAAGAGTAACAATTGAATTTTAAGAAGAACTTATTGCTAAGTATGTGAGTGGCATATGAGTGTCTGAATCAGACATTCAATATAGTGCTGGAATCAATGAATACATTTTCATTACTTCCCACAGGACAAAAAGTCGTTGGCACTCATACTGATCAGTACTCGATCAGCCTTCCAGAATGGCTGGTGGTCGAATGCTGAGGTACCACTGTATTTGCCCTATTTCTGGGCTTTCTGGAGGTGCCCCATAGCAGTTCTATTATTACTCTTCTGCACTTAAAAGAATGATGACAAGAGAGAATATGTAAAGCAGTTTTGAAAAATACTTCAAATTCGATAGGTTGCATAAAAACTCAAAATTACAGTAAAATTTACCAGATTAAAACTTGGGATCATTTTCCCATAAAAAAAAATCCCTACCACTTTTTATGAGAGCCCAATCCTAAATTACAGGAGACATTCATAATAATGTCAATACTTTGTATTCTATTGCCTATCAAATAGAAACCTAGCTTATTTTTCATACACTGCACTCAATTCCTCTAGTATATAATTCAAGTGAAAATGTTGTTAGGTGCCATCGAGTTGGTATCCGACTCATAGCGACCCTCATAGGGTTTTCAATGGCTGACTGTTCCGGGATTGCCTTGGGAGTGGATTGCCAGGCCCTTCTCCCATTTTTGCGGTGCTGGGAATTGAACTCGGGACCTCAGAGACTGCAGTGCAGCGCTCTACTAACTGAGCTAAATCCCAGCCCCCAAGTGAAAATAGCATTAATAATATGTTGCTGTTAGGTGCTATTGAATTGGTGTCCAACTCATTGTGATCCTACATACAACACACAAAATATTATTGTCAGTGTTTCTTTGCTATTCATAGGGTTTTCAATGGCTGATTTTTGGGGGAGTGGGCTGCCAGGTCCTTCTCCAAAGCCTACAGCACCTGGTGTTCCCAGGCTGCCTGTCTCCCATCCAAGTACTAACCAGGCACAACCCTGCATAGCTTCTGAGATCTGACCAGATTGGTCGCCACAGTGGTATGGATATAGGCATTAATAGCTACCATTTATTAAGCACACTCTATGTTATGTGCTTATAGACCTTGTTTTTTACTAAGTTCTTACAGTAAATGACCATCCTTACTTTGCAGATAATCCAAACAACATCCAAATGGATTATTTGCTAGGAATATGTGAAGTACTCAGTATATAACTATTGAGCCTCAAAGTTGTAAAGGGAATCTACTAACTCCTGTAGTTGCAGCCATAGTCTCTCCAGTTTATCAATGTCAATATTCCGACCCTGAGAAATGTTGAACAGATTTGTTCTCATGAGACCTGGGCTCAAGAGAAAAGTCTAATCAAATGTCTTACTACTGAAAGTCCCTTTCTTTATTCCTCAATTGGCATTTTGCTCTTTCAGTTAAGAAAGAATGTACATATGACTCTCATTCACAGAAAAAAAAAAAGCACATACTTTAATATTTGTTAACAATTCCTCATTATGTTTGCTGGGGTCCCAGTATGCTGCTGGTAACCAGAAACATTAGGTAAAATGTGCCATTTCCCTTCCTCCCTTAGTTCTTCTATTATCGCCTTTCTTTATTTCTTTCCCTTTCTCTTTCTTCTCCACTTCCCTTTAGTATGTGTGTAAGCATGCATTTGTGTCTGTGGATATCTGTTCAGGGTGATGGAATTGACTATGCAGTTATTTTTTTCTTACATAAGAATAAATCAAAAAGGACAAATTGTAAAGAAGGTGCAAAATGTGTCTGATGCAATCACCTCCTTGGAGTACCTCATAGTACTTATTCTCCCTTCCTAATACTGCATTCTGTCTGATGAGCAGTGGCTTTGTCCTGTCTCTTTGGGTGGCTTTCCATCAACTCTCCAAACTTATTGTTTGTTTAATAATCTTTATTTAATATGTACTCTGTTCCCACTGTGTGCTGGATCAGCATTCATCAGAAATTATTCTGTGCTGCACATTCATGATTCTCCCAGTGTATTAAAACACAAACCTTGGGAGATGCTATTTGGAGGATGGGACAGTTTCATGGTCCAGTTAAGTTTGTGATCAACTATAGTATCTGAAACCTGTCTGATTCCTGGTTCAAAACAAAATAGAGAGCTATCAATTTCAATATAAACTGGGGGTTAGGTCATAATAGGAATTGTTGTTATGCTTTCTAGGTATGATAATTATAATAGCTATATAGAAAAATATCTTTACTCTTTAATATATACCATGTTTAAGTGTGAAATATTTCAAGTGGGTGATGCTGAAAACTTGCTTTCAAATGGTTGCAATAATAAATATATACATGTATCTAAAACCAATACATTTATAGAAACAACTGTAAATCAGGAAAAATGCTTATTATATCTTTAGCTCTACAGCATATACTCTGGATTGTAATCCACACCCTTTCAACAGTTTTACAATGCACAGATTAGAATTTTATGCAGATCGGAGCTCTCCCTTGAATCCAATGTGCACTCAATTCTAATCCACATCTGATTTTGTAGCCCTCTAAAACTATTAAAAGGGTGTGGATATCGCTCTATATATTTATATGTTTACACTTTTATATATCTATATGTTATATAATACACGTTTCTGTTATGAATATATAATATATACATCATATATTAATATAAATGTATACATAATATTTCCGTTTTATATGTTAGGATATATTACATAGAGATATTTCAATGTATATTTATGTACATGTTTAATATGTGTGCTTATTTTATATATGTTGTTGTTGTTGTTAGGTGCCATCAAGTTGGAGTCCAACTCATAGTGACCCTACGAACAACAGGTGAAGCACCATTTTCAGTGCTTCACTGCTATTCATACGGTTTTCAATGGCTGATTGTTTGGGGGAGTGTGTTGCCAGGTTCTTCTCCAAAGCTTACAGCACCTGGTGTTCCCAAGAGGTCTCTCATACAAGAACTAACCAGGCTCCAACCCTGCTTAGCTTCTGAGATCTGATGGGATCGGATGACACAGTGGTATATAGCTGCAGGCATTTTATATAATAAGTATATAAATATATAAATATATAATGTGGTATACTTGCTGAATCACATATTATTTATACAAATATATTAGTTTGTATACAATGTAAATACAAGCAAATCATTATTGTGATAATCAAATTTTTTATTTTCTGAAATATATTTAATTATTTGTTTCTCTTATTAAACTATTTGAAAGTAAGTTGCATGCTTCATTCTGATGACCTTTGGATATACAGGATTTGGGGGTTCTGAGGACTCAATCTGGATACCATGAGAAAAAGCATGAAGCTAACTAGCAGGAGAAAATCTGTTCATGGATAATTCAGCATTGACTTTCAAGGAAAGAAAATGTCCTTATGCACTAGACTTTTTGAAGCAGGAAAGACCACTTTGTGAGAGGCAGAGGAGGGGACATACTGCTCCCAGACCAATTTGGGGATTCTAGACTTCCACAGGAAGTCCCTTGCTCCTTACCGCACCCCTTAAACTACTGCTTACAGGGAACACACGACTAATTGTAGAGTGGTAAGGGTTGGGATGCATGATGAAAAGGTTTGTTTTTGGAAAGAAACTTCCTTATTTTGCTTAAATTCTTGTGAAAAATATTCCTGATGGGGGCAAATAAGCAAGGCAGAGGATTCGAACATCTAGCATAAAAAGCAGATTTTGAATATATATGATCATCCTAAAGAAAAAAAACACCCAGAAAAGTGACTTTGGAATATGGTTATGGTAAGTAAAATGTTACTATTTTATTTTATTCCTTTTTGGAAAAGTATGTTCCCTGAGGTAGTTCCTTGAACAAATGATAAGATTTCAGTTACCTATTTGTTTTCCCTGGTTATAAGATGGAGATAATATTCATGTAGCTCAGAAAGACTTTGTGAACTATAAATTACTTATAAAATAATTATAAATGATGTTGTAAATACAAAGTGCTAGATGAATGCTTAATAATATTCCTTTGCACCAAAACCACTTCCCAATAGGAGTTGATTAAGGAATTCTGGTTTAGCTGGGATCAATATTTTCACTGCCTTGCTTATAAACGAAGCAAGGTACTACAACAAGGAAAACAGCAAACACAGTTGTAGAACATTTTTGTAATCCAGAAAACATGAAATTCAGGGATTGTGCTCCAACTTTCCTTTCTATACCTACTTTTTCTAAAACAGAACTGAAATTGACTTTGACAATTATACTACCATCTGAGAAGAAACAAGATTGAAGAATGTGCACAGAATCTCTTTGAAATCTTTTACAACCAGAGAAAGGATGGTAATTTAATAGAATAGAACAAAATCACTTTACTAACATGAGTCAGAGAAAGGGCCCAAATATTAATAATATATGCATGCACGTAAATTCTCTCCCCAAGGATTATATATCAGGAATTACACTAGCGACCCTTTGTATGTTACATGTTTTAACCTTCACATCTAACTTTTGAGGGAGATAATATGTTTCTCAAGTTATAGATAAGGAAACTGAAAGTAAATAGCCAGGATTTACTCCAGTTCACATAGGTGGAATACCTCAGCACTAGGATTTGATTACAGTTAAGTTTTCTGCATGGAATTTCGTTGGATGAGAATATAAATTTTAAAAAATGAAACACACAAAAATCAGCCACAAAATGAGCAAACTGAAGACACTACCTTAGGACATACTTTCCATAAGAAAACACTTTAAGCTCTTACCTTTCCCAGTGAATCTCTTTTCGATGCACAATAAATATTTCTTATCAAATAAAACATTTGAATATAACCATAGTTTCCAAGTCAGTAGGAAATCCCTTATATTAGTTATCTAATTATTCACATTTCTCTTTAAAGTATTTCATATGATTATTTTACATTAGTTGAGCTTTATATTTGCTGTATAATATACTGGGGCTGGGATTTAGCTCAGTTGGTAGAGTGCTGCTCTGCACTCTCTGAGGTCCCCAGTTTGATTCCCAGCACCGCAAAATGGGAGAAGGACACAAAATGGGAGAAGGACGTGGCAATCCACTCCCAAGGCATTCCTGAAACAGCCATTGAAAACCCTATGAGGGTCGCTATGACTCCACTCAATGGCACCTAACAACAACAACACCATATAATATACTATTTTCTTTTCACAATAATGGACATTTTATGAGAAATTAAAACACAAAGACACAGTATTTGCTCTCTAGAGATGTCCACAGTACCAAAGATGTGTCAGATGATATTAAAAGTGCCAGGCTCTAGGTATAAAAGAAAATGTCAGTGAACCAGCTAAGTAAACATGTCTTACACAGGATCTAGCTAAAACATCGCTCAAAAAATGCTCCCACTTGTTTATATATACATAGAATACAAGGCATAATAATTTCTTCATTTCTTCTTCCTCCTCCCCCGCTTTTTTTTTTTTGGTATTGTTTGTTTTGTTTTGTTTGCAGTACTAAGAGGTTAAACCCAGGGCCTGACACACGTTTTGCAAGTGTTCTGCCACTGAGCCACATTTCCAGCCCATTTTTCACTCTTTTATCTTGAGACAGTTATGCAGGCTGCCTCTGACCTTGAACTTTCCTGCCTCTGCTTCCCAAATCGCTAGGATTATAGGCTGAGCCACTGCACTGGGCTTTTTTTTTTCCCCCTAGTTTCTTCTTCACTCAGTAAATGACTCATCAAATTGGAAGGAGCTGTTGTTGTTATGTGCCATCCAGTCCTGTCTGACTCATAGCAACCCTCATAGGGTTTTTCAATGGCTCATTGTTTCAGGATAGCGGATTGTCACATCCTTCTCGTTTCTGTCGTGCTGGGAATCCAACCTAGGACCTCAGAGACTACAAAGCAGCACTCTACCAACTGAACTAAATCTCAGACTTGAAGAAGGAGTAAGGAATTGAAATCTGACATATTAAAAAAGAAAGAAAAAAAGAAAGAAAAAGGAAATCTGAAATGCAAAGAAAGCATGGAGCACCATAAAATGAGTTTAATTTTATGAACACAGATAAACTTCCAAGATATCAAGAGCTTTTAGAAATAACACAAAACTGGAGAAGGGAAGAAGGGTAATAATGTCATAATTTTTTCCCAATGGTCCAAAATGAGACATTTATATAATTCTCAGAAACACTTCTGATACAGCTAATCATACCTGTAGCTTTTAAGAGTCCACTAGGAATAGGGATGGATTTACTAAGAACATGTCATGCAAGGCAGTGTTTTATTATTACTCACAATCCATTATGACTATTAGATCCCAAATTATGGAAATGAAATCAATATAATGAGGGGTTTTTTTGTGTGTGTGTGGTACTGGGGATTGAATCCAGGGCCTTGCCCTTGCATGCTTTGTAAGTGCTGGACCACTGAGCTGCATGTCCAGAACATTTTTTTTACTTTTTGAGACAGGGTCTCGCTATATTATGCAGACTGCGTTTGGTCTCAAACTTGTGATTCTCCTTCATCCACCTCCTGAGTCTCTGGGATTACAGACATGCGCCACCATGCCCGGCTAATATAATGAATCTTGATTTCAACAATGTAGCGGTCAAAGCCAAAGTTGTTTCTGTGGAATGCTGAAGATACACCATGATTGAGGCACCAGAGGGTGTGACCTCATGGCCCCACACTCACACTGTTGGGCAGGGCCACAGGTGTGAGAGAGGGAGCAGTTAGTGTGCCATGTGTAGGAGCCAGCTGGCCCCCTACCTCAAAGACTGAGGAAATATTGCCTTTCCTTTGTGACTTCACTGCCATCTGTGGGAAAACAAAGTAACTGTAGAAGTCTATGATGATCACTTCACAAACAGCGGCCCCTGTGAATTGTGCAAATCTTATTGTATTATAGCCATAAACATTTCCTGTTGTGTGAAATTTCAATTAGAAAATCCCACAGAATGAATGTGTATATTTATTTCACTCCTTCAAGCTATTTACTAAATGAATACATTCATTTCTTTATCTAGGTCAATGGACTCCAAACTTTATTTTCTACCATTCTTAGGCGTATATTTATTTGTACATGGGAACGTACCTTTGCATTGGTATATGCAATATAAAAACATTAAAATTTGAAGCTGAGAATGGTGAAAATGTAAGGAGAAACAGAAGTTCTACTGTTTTCTTCCCACCCTGACTGACCATGTGTGTCTGTGTATGCATGACTGTACTCACTTGCATGGGAGTGGATGGGTGAAAAGAGCATTCAGGGATTACAACTGATGATTTTCTTAGAATATCTTATTAGAATATCAATATATGGGTATTTCCTAAGTGAGAGTCCTGTTGGTAAACTACAAGGCTGAATGTTTTAGTTGTCAATGCTCAAATTTTCAGGAATGGCCTGGCCTCTAAAATTACAGCTAGTTCCTCTAGATGAAATTAACAACATAGCCCAAGCACTGAGTTATAGTTAGTTGCTGAGGCGATTTTCTAGTCTGTAGGGCCTGCAGCTATAACAATGTGGCATCTGATCTGGTCCAATCTCAGAAGCTAAGCAGGGTCGGGCCTGGTTAGAACTTGGATGGAGGACCACCTGGGAAACACCAGGTGACTACAGGCTTGGGAGAAGGACCCAGCCACCTACTCCCAAAACACAATCAGCCATTGAAAACCCTATAAATAGCAGAGAAGCACTGATAATAGTGTTTCATCTGTTGTACGTAGGCTCTCTATGAGTGGGATACTGACCTGACTGCACCTAACAACAACAGGGCCAAAAGAGGGGCTGTGGTTTAGCTCAGTTGGTAGAGTGCCATTCTGCAATTGCTGAGGACCCAGGTTCTATCCCCAGAAGCACAAAAATGGGAGAAGGATGTGGCAAAACACTTCAGAAAATAATCCCCAAACCATCTCAGCCATTGAAAACTCTATGAGGGTTTCTATGAGTCAGACCCAACTCAATGGCACCTAACAACAAGGGCCCATAGAAACCAAGATCTCCCTGCCACTCTGAGCCATTTTCCCTCTTCTGTGTTCCTTAAAAATGGTCTGAAAATATTCTGCAGTTAATGAGGTCTCTGGCTCCCTAATGTCCTGCTCTCTCACTTAGAAGGAATGCAGGAAAAAGAGCCCTATAGTTCACTCACTTACAAGTGCAGTACACAACATAAGCCATATTTACTGTCACTCTCCAAATCACTAGGTATAGAGGAGTGTGTCAGGCCTTTTTTTGAATAATGGCATGCTTTACATATGTACTATGGAGTCAGACAGCCTAGGAATGAAGTCTTCCTCTATCATTTGACAAGCTGTGTGACACTGAGCATTGAAGTTATTTAGATTCCTGAAGATTCACTTTTCTTTTTCTATAAAATGAGAATTGTTAATACTGCTAAACCAACCCCAAAAGGCTGTTGCAATACTGAATGGGATAATGAATAGAATGTGGTTTCTACAATAACTAGTACCACAGTAAACATCAATAAATATTAGTGATTTATGTTAACATAATTGGAATGTAATCTACATAAAAACTTTGGACTCAGGTGCATTTCTGAATTCAGTATTTTTCAGATTTTAAAAGTGTAATACAGTGAATGAGTGGGCTGGGATTTAACACAGTTGGTAGAGCACTGCTCTGCAGTCTCTGAGGTCCAGAGTTTGATTTCCAGCACCACAAAAATGGGAGAAGGATGTGGAAATCCACTCCTAAGGCAATCCTGAAATAATCAGCCACTGAAAACCCTATGAGGGTCTCTATGGGTTAGGTATGACTCCATGGCACCTAACAACAACAACAACTCTATTCCATGTTTTAATTAATAGGTGCAATTTTTCTTATGCTTAAAATGAACCAGAAAATTGTCTAACCTGGATTCAACCCCCAGTACCACAAAAAAAATAATCACATAAAAATGAGTAAAGCATGGTGGCACACTCCTGTAAACCCTGCACTTGGATTGGGGTAAGAGGATCGCAAGTTTAAGGTCAGTGCAGGTTGCACAGGGAATTTGAAGACTAATCTACACAATAAGTTATTGTCTCATAAACAAAAAAAAAAGAAAGCAAGAAAAAAAAAATCCCAAAACAAAAACACATAAAAGCATGAATATGATGAAAAATTGATTAAGACTGCCATACCCACTAACAATGCAAATAAAATTTCTATGGTGGCTAGCTCCAAGAATTCACCTCTCTTCAGCAGATTTACTATAATTGGTTTGATATAGAGACAAGAAATATGCAATAAGGAAACTTCTGCTTTGACAGAGTTTACATAATACTGCATAGTGCTGCTATACAATTTTTTAAGTTAGCTTCAAGTCTGTTTCAACATTCCATTGAAAGGTAGATCTTTATTTAGCACACTGAGAAAAAAACTCTATCACCATTAGTTCACCCACCAGAAAAACTTCCTTTAGGTCTTGAATAATCTGGACTTCCTACTTCTTCACAAAGATTCTTACTGCAGTCTTTCCATACTAAACATTCCCAGTGTCATAGAGTATAATGTTGCTAACAAAAGGATTATGACCTCTCTCAGCAGGCTTCCTGCTAGATGGAAGCAGGAAGGAGAGATGGATTACATGGAGAAAAGGCCTGGTTTGAAAACATTAATCTTCAGTAATTAGTAATTGAGGAAGGAAATGCAACCAATACATTAAAGTTAAATTAGCTTTTGCAGGAAGAACCAATTTCCAAGCATGATTTGGTCTGAAAATGTTTTTTCTAAATTTAAACACATAAAAATATAAAAATGAAATCTTAACAATTATGTCATTTGCTTCATGAGAAGTCTGAATCAGAAGGTTGTGGAGGGTTTTTAGAAAACAAATATATGTATTGTGTATACATGTTTATTCTCCAACTCGAGTAAAACTAAAATTAATGAAATTAGTATTACCAGCGAGATAGAGTAGTAAAGATAGCTGGACCCCAGTTATTGCTTACTTAAAAGTCTTTGGATAAAGTTTCTTTTCTTGTTTTCAGTGTTGCCTTTTTTCAAAATGTGTCTCCATATATCGCAAAGACGCCACATTTATTGTTCTCAACTTTTACTTCTGTAGGCTCTGTTGTTGTTCTATAGTTTATAAATGCATATTATATGTTGGGAAGAAGATGTCCAACTCAACTTGTTAAAAACTGAATGCCACTTGTTTTAAAGTACTTGACAATGGATCATTAAAAGTCTCTTCAAAATGTGGAAGTGTTGGTGCTAAAAAAGATAAAACTACTAGCTGCTAAATTTGCAATTTAAAAAAGGTAAATTCAAGATGTGTCAGATTTAACAAAGCTACTGCTGGGGGTCCAATTTCAGAGATAAAAGATAAAAGGCCAGCAATCCACTTTACCTCCAGCAGTTAAATGAAAGTTGTGTGTTTCTATTGGTTCATCAAGTAACTACAAAGTAAAGTAATAATAATTCCCAGTAAAGTAATAATAATTCTCCTTCTTCTCCCCCTTCTCCTTATTCTTCCTTCTTCTCCTCTTCCCCTTTTTCTCCTTCTTCTTCCCCTCTTTTCTCCTCTTCCTCCTCCTCCTCTTCCTCCTCTTCTTCTTCCTCTTCCTCTTCCTTTTCTTCTTCTTCGAGGATTCTGAAATATCTGAGTTTGTAATGAGAATAGCTTGTTTGAGAATGATAAAGTATATCTAAACTCCATATGCTCAGTTTTCATACTGGCAAACTATAGCTAGTAACACTTGAACTCAAATATGCATATACCAAGCATCAGGTAAAGTGCTTGGGAATTGACATTACTCTTATGAATTTGTCACTTACTCTGTTCCTCTGTCTTTGCCAAATTTTTTCCTATCATTCATTTCAGTTTACAACCTGATTATCACAGTGGTTCTATTTTTAATTTTTTTCTGATTATTGTGAGAATCTGAGCCACATTGACATATACAAAACTGAATGAGTGGATTTGTTAACTTTTATCTTCAAAGGAAAACTCTGAAATCTTTACCAAGGTATTTATTAAAATTGTGGGCCAGAGTGCACTGTTGGTCCACTTGACAACAGAAGCTCCATATTCACATAACAGATGTAATGTCCAAAGTTTGCATCATCAGAGACAGTCTAGGAGTCAGATGGAAAAGTTGTAAACAGGCCTCTGAACTACTTTGGTGGACACAGATTTACTTTGAAGATTTCACTGAATTTTCTTGATTCATAAGCCACTCATGTCACAAAAAAGCAAGTTTACCATGCAAACCTTAACCAGATACCAGCCACAATGGAAAAAACTCAACAAATTTAGATTGGAGGATGAGATAATTCCCTTGAAAGTTGAGATAATTGCCTGAAGCTTATTTAAATCTATGGAAAGACTTTACCCTCTTCTTCACTCAACCTCATCTTTTCTTTTTTGCTCCATAATCCTCCCCACCCCTTCTGATCTTTTTGTCTTTCTCCAGACCACCCTACTTTAAACCTCTCTGTTTTACCCTGAATTTCCACCTCACTTTTGAAAAGACCCTCCCATCCTAGCAAATTCCTAAAGTCAAGATGTAATGGGTTTCCTTGTCATGTTCTCTTCTTAGGCATCTGGTGTTTTAAGGGCAAAGAAAAACAAAATCTTGGCTCTGGAAACCTTATTAGGATATCTCTAGAAACAATATTTTATAAACAGATTCTAATGAAAAGATGTGAGTCAGAGTGCCTACCTTCCAAATGTTGCTATGAAAAGTAAACTATATTGACTGGCCAATGGAAACATTCGCAATTACCTGTAAATCTAAGACATTTGTCTTGCCACTGTTTCAAAATGTCAAATGAGTAACTGTGAATAATGTTTAGGATTCACATTCAAAGAATTCACGTTAGAATACAATATTCCTCACACTTAACTTTCTGAAATATATTACAATTGACTTGGCGGGGATCACTTTGATCTTTATGTTCAAAAACAGCCACCACAAAGCCCCTGGGAAACAGCAGATAAGAGTCTTACCCTTCTGATAAAATAGAACACATTTTAATCAGATTCAGTACCTCTCTCTTGATAAAGGTGGTGAACTGTCCTCCTGAAGAATTGGTGAATTTTTGTGGGACTTAAATAAGCAAAATTCCTGGAATTTGGATTCCAGATAATGCAGTCTGTTTGACTATCAGCAAATAGCTTACCATTAAACCCGAAAGCGTAGTTATATGTAATATTACTCATTCATTCAAAAAATAATGATAGAGAAACAATTAAACACAAATTAAACTCTGTCTTTGAAAAACGTTTAACTCCGTAATGAAGATAAGGTATTTTCAGACATGATATAATTCAAAGAAGAAAATGGCACATATTCTAAGGGAGACATTAAGAACCATGGATGTACAGAGGAGAAAAAGATCATATCTAGTGGAGAAGAAGGCTTCTCAGAAGAAATGACATTAAGGTGAGATTTGGAATCAATGAGTAGGACTTAATCATCTAGGAATGAAGGAAAATAATGTAAACTAAGTAGCTAACTTTAACTGAAAGTGTAACACATACTAGAAAGCAAGTAAGGTAGGTTAATTGGTACACAGAGTAATGGAAAGTAGATAGTGAAATATTAACACTGTGTGTAAATAATTCTCCATGGGTCTCTGAGGTTATGGGTGGGGGTACCTTCAATTCAGGCTACAGAATTTGAATGAGTTTAGTAGGCTGTATGAAATCATTAAAAGCTTATGAAAATCCATGAGTTTCTGAACAATTTTCAACAAATGCGTATGACTTGTCATTTCAACAAATGGAGCTGGGACAATGGGATAGCCACAGGCAAAAGGACAAATTAAACCTTTATCTCATTCCATTAGCAAAAAAGTAATTTAAAATAGATAATTTATCTATATGTACCAGCTGAAACTATAAAATCTCCAGAAAGAAACAGGAAGTTTTCATGACCTTGCATTTAGACAAAGAATTCTTAGGATACAAAATGCATAATATCTAAAATTTTTAAAAAACATTGGCAAATTAGACATGATCAAAATAAAAGTTTTTAAATTTAACTGGGCACAGTGGCACATGCCTGTAATCCCAGTCACTCAGGAGGCTGAGGCAGGAGGATCACAAGTTCAAGACCAGAGGCAGTCTGCATAATTTAGGGAGACCCTGTCTCAAAAAGTAAAAAAAAAATGGGCTGAGGATGCAGCTCAGTAGTTCAGCACTTGCAAAGCATGCAAGCATGAGGCCCTTGGTTCAACCCCCGTACTGCAAAAGGAAAAAAAAATTAAACATTAAAAACACTAAAAGGAAAATGAAAAGATAATACATGGACTGAAACAGAATATTTGCAAGTCATAAGTCCAATAAAAGACTTGTATCTAAAATAAATAATATGTTGTTACAATTCAATAATAAGACAAAAAACACATTTTTTTGTAAAAAGAAAATCATTGGAATAGACATTTTACAATGTTAGTTGCCCTTGAATCAGGTCCGGCCCTCATAGGATTTGCAGTGGTTGCTTGTTTGGAGATTATTTTCAACAGTGGACTGCCACATCCTTCTCCCATTGTTGGGGTGCTGGGGATAGAACCTGGGTCCTAAGAGAGTGTAGAGAAAGCCTCTACCAACTGAGCTAAACCCCAGCCCCATTTTACATACAAATGACTAATAAACATGAGAAGATGTTCTGCCTCATTAGTCATTAGAGATAAGCACATTAAAAGCACAGTGATCCGCAACTTCACACTTAACAGAATAGCTATAAAAAAATAGCAGCAATATGCATTGGTGAGAATGTGGAGAAAACGGAACTCTAAAATATTGCTCAAGTGTATATGAAATGATACAGCCACTTTGGAAGAGAGTTTGGAAGTACTTAAATGGCTAAGGAACCATGTGATCTAGCAATTCTACTTCTAGGTATACATCTAAGAAGAATAAAAATATGTCTCCATAAAAACTGACAAATGTATTTTTCAGAGCAGTATGCTTCATAATAGACCCAAACTGAAATGTCTATCACCTTTCAGATGGATTTTTAAAATGTGGTATATCCATAGAATGGAATACTATAAACTATTGATGCATTCTACAAGAAAAAATCTCCAAAATTATGCTAAGTGAAAAGAGGCCAGCCTGAAATGTCCATATACTGAATGATTCCACTTATGAGAACTGTACGACAAAGGCAAAGTTATGGAGACAGCATGGAGATTTGTGTTTGCCAGGAGTTGGATGAAACAGTGATTAAATGCACATGAGAGATCTTTTAAGGGCAATGAGAATATTCTAAAACCAGATTTGCTTATGTTTACATATCCTTGTAAATTACTCAAAGTATTGAAGTTTAAGCAGTCCACTGCTTAAAATAGGTGAATTTATAGCATATAAATTATGACTCAATAAAACTCCTTTAAAAGGTTTACTAGAAAAATAGACAAGGCAGAAAGAAATGTGTTCTAGGAAAATTAATCTGGCTGTAAATATGTAGCACTGATGAGAGTCAGGTAAAACCAGAGGCATAGAGACTTAGGAGGAAGCTCTTACAGCTGTTTATGTAAGAGCAAAAGAGGTCTTAATCAGGAGAGTAGAAGAAAAGAATTATTCAAACAGGTAGAATTGCAAAAACATAGTAACTAGTTAGATAGGATGTGTGTGAGTAAGTAAGAACTCAAAGATGACTCTATGATTTTAAGACTACATAATTTTGACTAATTCATTACACGGGAAGGGAAGAAGCAGAAAAAAATTATATATGTTCAGTGCTATTAGTGTTTTACAAGTACCTTTTACTCTATGAAGGAGTTGGTAGCTTAATAATCAGGCTTTTTAATGTCTAGCTTGCTTTGGATTTCTCTTAAAATATCTACTCTTCTTTCCAAATAAAATATTCTTGACCTAAATATTCACAAAATTATTACTCTCTGGGAGATGGGAGAGGTTACTAGGTGGACCAGAGTTTCTATTCATCTTTTGTATATAATTTATTTTCAAAAATGGACTATTTTTGTAGCTAATATTTATTTTTAGTAATTTTGTGTCCACCTACTATTATGTTGGGGCTGGGATTTGGCTCAGTTGGTAGAGCACTGCGCTGCTGTCTCTGAGGTCCCAAGTTCAATTCCCAGCACCGCAAAAATGGGAGAAGGGCCTGGCAATCCACTCCCAAGGCAATCCTGAAACAGTCAGCCATTGAAAACCCTATGAGGGTCGCTATGAGTCAGATACCGACTTGATGGCACCTAACAACAACAACAACTATTATGTTGCCTGAAGCTGTAGCACTGTGGCATCTGATCCTGTCAGATCTCAGAAGCCATATACAGGGTCAGGCCTGGTTAGTACTTGGATGGGAAACTGCATGTGAACACCAGATACTGTAGGCTTGGGAGAAGGACCTAGCAATCCACTCCCAAAAATCAATCCACCATTGAAAACCCTATGAATAGCAGAGAAGACCTGACAATGGTAAGGCCTCTATGAGTCAGATACTTACTCAATGACATCTAAAAACAACAACTATTATGTTGCAAAAAAAGATAATTGGGACATGTTTAGTGTTATGGTTTTTATCACAGCTTTCCCCCAAAAGTCCTCATGTGTTAAAGGCTTGGTTTCTAGTGCAACAGTATTCAGAGATGGGACTTTGGGCACGTGCTTGGATCCTAAGAGTTCTGACCTCATTAGTGTGATAATTCTCTGATGGATTCATAATTTGATGGCATTATTGAGAGGTTGTGGCAATGTTACCGGTTGGAGTCTAGTTGGAAAAAGTAGGTGACAGGGAGTTTGAGTCTCTCTCTCTCTCTCTCTCTCTCTCTCTCTCTGCTTCCTGGCTGCCAGGAGGTGAGCAGCTTTGCTCCATCATACCCTTCCATCATGATGTTCTGTCTCACCATATTCCCAGAAAGAACAGAGCCAGCCAGTCATGAATTCTAACCTCTGGAAGCCTGAGCCAAAATAAATCCTCTTCCCTTAACTTGTTTTCTGGGGTATTTTGTCACAGTGACAAAAATTCTGATGCACAGGCTAAGGAAATTATTACATATCTTTATAATCTTCACCAAGTGACATTTACCTTTTCTCTTTATTGGGGCAAAATCTTTTTCTTCTTTGGAAGAGTTCTGATAACAGCATGTTCATAGAACTTCTATTTCTAGAGAAGACTTTCTCATCATTATGAAAAGACAGTCCATTGTCAGTGGGCCTGAACACACTTTGCTCCTCTGGTCACACTTGTAGGCCTGGAATGTTCTAGGTACCCGGTCACTAATAAAATAGTGTGTGTGTCTGATGTATAAGCCAAGTGACAATTATGAAATTACTCTTTCAATTAAAATTTTATATGTGGAGACTTTTTTGGGCAACACACAGGCTGTGGCTCCCCAGAGATGATATTTAAGACAAAAGAAGCTACATTTATACAATAAGTACCAATCCATGAGATATTATAAAAAGTGAATCTTATGTAATCATACAATTATTTCCTTGATGTAAGATTTATATTCCAATTTATATTTCTATGCCTCACATTTGTGGCCAGAAATAATGTAATAAAAAGAAGTCTCTGTGTTACTTATCTAAGGCCTTGAAAGGTAAAATTGAAAAGGCTCTGAAGCAAAAAGATAGGGAACAATGTCCTCCTGAAGAAATATCATGCTCAGGATATTAACCAAGACAATTTTAATTTCAGCTGCATTTTTCTTACTCTTCTGTAGTACACTGGAGGAAGAAATACAAGCCATACAAAAAGGCAGGGGATGATGCAGAAAGTGAGTTAGCTAAGAGGCCCTTTGCTGTAAACTTATGAGAATCAATGTTAGGGCAGCATCACCCTGCCATTATTAAACTTATTATGCTGCTATTGTTAGGTGTCATTGAGTCAGGTCCTACTCATAGCAACCCCTTATACAACAGAAGGAAACACTCCATGATGCTGTGCCATGCCTAGCACCATGTCAGTGCTTCTTTGCTATTCGTAGGGTTTCCAGTGGCTGATTGTTTGGGGGATTCTTTCAGAAGTGAGCTGCCAGGTCCTTCTCCCATTTTTGTGGTGCTGGAGATCAAACCTGGGGCTTTGAAAGCACAGAGCACCACTGCACCAACAGAGTTAAACACAGAATAGATAGATGCAAAAGAAGATGGAAAAAATGTACTAATATAATAATATATTTCAATAATTAATTATGTATACATTCAATTAATATATATTCAATAATATAATTGTGAAGTAAATAGAAGTCAAGAAAGATTAAAAACACAGATGAACAACCCAGACTTCTCCATAGTTTACACCTTCTGGACATGTAGGATAGTGTGGATCTTAACAGATACAATATCTAACAGAGCTTTCTAGGTCCTCTCCTTACAATACAGGTGAAGAAATAATGCAACAAGTAGGCTTAGGTAATTTTTTAAAATAAAAATTTACATTCTCATTGTACTAGGACCAGTTATCTTGCTGCTGCTGCTGCTGCTGCTGCTGCTACTGTTGTTGTTGTTGTTAGGTGCCCTCTAAGAATGCAACACCATCTGACACTTTGTCATGCCCAGAACTATGTCAGAGCTTCTCTGCTGTTCATAGGGTTTTCAATGCCTGGTAGATTTTTGGGAGTGGGCTGATAGGTCCTTCGCCCAAGCCTACAGTACCTGGTATACCCAGCTGGTCTCCCATCCAAATACTAACCAGGCCTGACCCTTCAGATATCTGACAGGATTGGAGGCTAGACTGGTATGACTGTAGGCAGCTATATTCTGAGAAATGCCTTATTTCTAAGTGGTATCACTATGCTACAGCCAATCAATTTGGACAAAAGTAGTATAGAAATTTCTCCAGAGTTTAAAAGTAAGACACTGTTTTGTTGATTAGGTTATTTCCCAGGTGCATTTGGGAAATGCTTTTGCTTAGCATATGTTAGATTTTGTCCTTTCTTTGTTCTATTAGCTGTCATTACAAAAGTAAAGCACAAAAATCATGCATGACTTCAAATTAAATAAGTCAGGGGGTTGGTGTTCAGCGTCTAAGTGGAGAGGAGGGCCCAGGTCACTGTTCTTTTCTGACAATTTTCCAAGGCCATTCTCTCCTGCTATTACCACCACCTTCTTGCTTGTCCAGCCTACACCCATTTGTTCATTCAAACTTTTCCTCTGTCTCCTGCATGGTTGAGCAGGTCTTATTCAATTCTTCAGCAAACATGTACTGAGAGCCTAGAAAGTGACAGGTGCTGTTCTGATGACTATGGAGGCAGTGTGGAACAACACAAGAAAATCCCATACCTTTGCGGAATGTCCACACAAGTAGGAAACTATTCACTCAAACAGTACATGACAAAGGCTATGGATTGTCTGTATCTAGTATAGTTATAAAGTTATTCCTGTGATAGATATTTGAATGACATAGTGTATCTTTTAGGAAAAGGATGTCATTTGGAGGGGACAAAAGTTTACAATTCCATAATTGAGACTTCAGCTAAACAACTGAATAGGAAAACCCATTTAACTTTTGAAGGGCATACTTTCTCTTTGGGGGTCATTCTGAACACAAGTTGCTTTAGTTAATACAATGCTGCAGGCAAACATCTGACAGTTCTATTAGCATAAAACTAAGATTGGTGAAAGATAAACATGCATTTTGCAGACTTGATGACAAACTTCTAAAGAGTATGAAAACTTGAAGACAAATGTTTGGAGCTGGGCTTTATTGTACAGACCCATAAACGCAGCAACTTGGGAGGCTGAGGCAGGAAGATCTCCAGTTCAAGAACAGAGGTAGCCTGCACAACTTAGTGAGACTTTGTCTCAAAATAAAAAAATAAAAATGGGCTGGGGGTGCAGCTCACTGGTAGACCACCTGTCTTGCATGCATAAGACCCTGGGTTCATCACGCCAGGACTAAAAAAAAGAAATAGTTGCTATTGTTTTGGCTAAACCAGAATCATAACTCTTTTGTATACTACTGTGTCATGGTGTGAGAGCCTGCCACAGTTTGATGGCCATTTAAACAGACATGTTTTCTAAAAAGACACACACACCCCTGTCAATTAATCTAATGAAAATAAATTTTAAAAGGAAAAGAAAAGTTCATTTTCACTTGGTTTTCTTCATAATCCTACAGGCCAGGCTCAGAAATGATTTGTATTTGTGCTACAGTATTACACCTATCACTTTTGGAAAATTCATTCATTCCAGGAAACTCTGGTTTCTCTCAAGGTTCTCACTCTTGAAGAAGGAATGTAGACCGTGGGCATATATGTCATTGAGGAAAAGTGTATGTTTACAATTTTTTTAATACTTTGTAATTTCAATGTTTTAATTTAATAAATGTATATGATAGAGTTCCAACTACAGTGGTACAAAGAGAAAACATGAATGTTGATGTCTCAAAGTGTTAGATTTGGCTCTAGGCTTTGCCACAGATCTTATGACCTTGGGCAAGAAACAGGTATCTTTAAAACTCTGTTTTCTTATTTGTGAAATGGAGATCATAATGCCTACTTCTAAGTGTATTGATAGTATTAAATACATGAGATCATATATAAATTTCTGAGCAGAAGAGTTGACACTTAGCCAAATATACTCAATAAATATAATTTTCCCCTCTCCTGTCTAGTTTCTTTTTCTTAAGGTAACAATAAAAAGAAGAGTATATATAACAGCAAACATTTTCTAATTTTTCTAAGAGCAATCCCAATTGTATTCTAAATGAAATCTTCTGGAACTTTTCAAACCATTTCCAAGGCTTTGTCAACCTTACACCTATGCCATTTCTTGGGGATCTGCTTTTTCAGATATCTTAAATTCTTTTGTTGTTGTTGTTTTGTTTTGTCTTATAAAAGAAGATCTTGCTATGTAGACCAGGCTAGCCTCAAATCCTCCATCCTCCTGCTTCAGCCTCCCAAGTGCTGGGATTACAGGCATGCACCAACACATCCAGCTTAAATTTTTCACTGAATTATTTCAAAAACTGTATCTTTCATCTTACCTCCTGCCTCTAAATTTAAGGTAACAATGTGAACTAATAGAGAACTGAATAAAAAAGTACACACACACACACACACACACACACACACACACACACACAGACTCCCTGTAGTGTCTATCTGAGAAGTAAAACAGTTGTCATCTGCCATAGTCCAAGCCTGGAGCTTTGCTTCAGAGAATATGAGAGACCATTCTTAACTTAGGAACCATAATCTGAGTCATTGCAATTCTCTCAGGAAATGTTGGAGAGATACTAGAACCAGTACAAAGAATTTATCCCACTGAAGACAGTTGATAGAAGTGACCTCTGTAAGGATAAATGATGAGTGGCTATCAGTGGGAGGCAGCATGATGTGGAGCAAAGTACATGTAATGTAAAATATCTGTGTACAGTGCCCTAAGTTGAAAAATGGAGGCCATGCTTCTTATCAGAACAGTTCTTACAGTTAAATAAAATTACATACACAAAATGCTTAGTATATAGGAGGCAATGAATGACTGTAAGTAAAACTAATACTGTATACTTTTAGATTCTAATACACCTTTAAAAAATATAACAGCCTTTTCTGAGGAATAAATAAGAAGATAACCTATGGTAGGCCAAATGTACACCTCTATTCCTGCATCCTGGAAGGACACTAAGCAGACATTTTAAACTTCACATAGGAAGCAAAAATTTTAATAAAATGCTTTAATGGAAACTCCAGCAAGAAAAGATAATTTTAGTGGTGAGATGGACATCAAAGAGAAGGGAATTAAGAAGTTTAAAGAAACAAAGGAAATCATTAAGAGAATGCCTAATCAGTATACAGACTTTGGCATAAGAGACCAAAGAAGAGATAGGGTTAAGAGACTGTTGGGCAAGTAAAAGGATTTGGTGACAGCCTGGATAAAGAGGAAAAAAGGGATGCTGTGTGTTTAGAAGATATGGGAGATAACAAAGTCCTCGGTCATGACAGAAGAGCTGAGCAAATGAAGCCTTCTTTAGGATGACATTAGGTTTGATTTACATCAAGCTAACCTTTTAGTTTTGCAGTGCATGTTAACACTCATCAAAGAGAAAAGATCACACATTTTAGAGAATGTTGAGGAGAAAAAAATCATTACTTGTATCATTAATGGGAAAAAATTAGTTAGCAAAGTATTTAGATTTTCCCAATTCGTAGTAGTTATATAAAGTTTAACCTGAATAATAGATTAAATGGTTTAATAATCATACTAGCTAATCTTGACTTTTTCTAAAAAACACATATTACTTACAACGGCTCTTCAGTAATTATTAATACTGTTGTGGAGAAGCCATAATATGGGAGGAATTTGTAGTATACAGGCAAGGATTGACTTGTAAAATTCCATGCTTAGTCTTTAATCTGTAATGTTTTATATTTAAAAATCTATATAATGTCAATTCAGCCAAGTATTAAGTCAATTGACAAATGGAAAATATAGTGAAGGAACTGGGCACTGTGATATGCTCATGTAATCCCAGGACCTCAGGAGGCTGGGGCTGCAAGATCCCAAGTTCAAGGCCAGAGGCAGGCTATAGAATATAGCAAGATCCTGTCTCAAGATAAAAAGTGAAAAGGGGCTGGGAGTGCAGCTCAGTGGTGAAGCACTTGCCTAGCAGGTGCAAAGTCCTAGGTTCAACCCCCTAGTACTCAAAAAATATAGTAAAAGAAAAAATTTTCAGTGAGAACTAATTTGCTCTCAATAGCAAAGGAAAACCTAAACTATTTTATTTATATGTATAAAATAATAGTAGGTTTATAAATGGTAACAACATTATAGATACATGCTTACTGATTGTTTTCTGACTTAAATAACAAAATAACTCCCAAAGGAAAACCACTGTAACTAGAAAGAAGCAAAGGATCTAAAGCTGGATCTAAGTACATGGAGCTATTTATGCAAATTCATTTGTCTTTATGAAAGGCAATATAAAAATCAAGTAAATCTTACTATTTACCAGTCTGGGGCTGGGATTTTGCTCAGTGGGTAGAGTGCTGTGCTGTAGTCTCTGAGGTCCCAAGTTCAATTCCCAGCACCGCAAAAATGGGAGAAGGGCCTGGCAATCCACTCCCAAGGCAATCCTGAAACAGTCAGCCATTGAAAACCCTATGAGTGTTGCTATGAGTCAGATACCAACTTGATGGCACCCAACAACAACAACAACATTTGCCAGTCTACAAACAGTAGAAATTTGGTTAAGAGTTTAGTTAATATAAATTGAGAATGTTTCATTTTGATACTTCACTTTCATATTTAATTATTGACTGTTCTGAATTTCATTGTTCTCTCAGTGGTAGTGGTCAAAGTCTGGGTATGCAATTCTAAAGGACATGGTACTACACTCATTGATTGAAAAGGTATTTGAATTATCTTAATTTGGATCTTTTCATCTTATTTAGAACTATCTTTACATCTCCAAGTGGATGATCAGAGAAGAAAATAAAGACAAAAGAAGTAGGAGGAAGAGGACAGAGAATGAAGAAGGAGATAAAATGTGTAAGTCCTGAAGAATTGCTTAAATGTCCAGAGTTATGACACTATTTCTTACCTTGGAAGGATAACAATACTATCTTAATCCACAAACAACTGATTACTGAGGAATAAATGTCTAGTATATTGCTAGATTCCTTTGACCAGTAAAAGAAAAAAGAAAAAAAAAAAAAAAAAAAAAAAAAAAAAAAAAAAAAAAAAAAAAAAAAGGAGGCATGCTAGATCAGCAAGACAAGGATCAAAACTCAGAAATGTAGGTCACTTAGTACATTATCTAAGCTGCTAACGCAGCTTATCAAGAATAGACCAGAGATTCAAAACAGAAGAATTTAATGCCTTAATCAAGGGCAGTGCAGTATACATTGGGAAACTAGAGTAAGACAGAGAGAAGTGAGAAGGGTAAACAGTCCTTGCCTATAAAAGCCCAAGATAAACTGTAGGCTTATATGGAATTTATTGCTCTTCTCTTTCTGTTTTGACCAAACTATCCCCCCTTATCTTTATCACTCCATTTTTTTGATATAGCTTTGCTTCCATAATCTCTTTCCAGCTTTCCCTTGCAGTTAAAATCCAATATCAAAGGATTCATAAGCCCAGTTGCCTCAGTCTTGTGAGCAATTCCATTTATTTTTCTTAGGAGGTAAATGCACAGATAGGAGCTCAGGGTGAGAAGAAGGTGCTCAACCTTGATACAGGGAAAGTGCCCCTGAAGGTTTGAGACTGTTTCTACCTTATATGTGGCAGGAAGTAAAATGAAACCATTTGCCCTTATCTATCCATACCATCTAAAAGATTTTTCATCTCAGCTATAATGACGGGTAGGGGTGTGTGTGTGTGTGTGTGTGTGTGTGTGTGTGTTCTGGGGCTTAGAGATGTTACATATAATGTGTATAATGTTTCTGGCACAGGAAGTTAATCATCCCTCCCATTCTTTTCCTGAAGAATTCAAGCTATCTCTCCCAGCAAGGCAAATGCCTAAATTCCTACTGATATGATCTTCTTTATCTTAAAATAGTGAGATACAGCAGGCCTGGGTGGCCCAGGTCTACCTCTAATTAGGTGATTGGCCTTGGGCAATTCTGGACATTTCTCAGGGACAGTCACTGCTGGGTAAAAATGAGTATTACTACCTTTCTCCTTAGTACTTGCTTTGCTGGATGTTCATATAGTACCTTCTTTGAGACATTGGAAACTCAGGGCAATATAACTGGTACAAAATAAGCAGAAAATATACCATAACAAAATTTCCAGATCATGTTTGTTCTCCCAATTTTTAATCCAACTATGTGAGTAACACTTCAAATCATGTGTTGTTTTTTAGGTGCTCACAGAGAGGACTATGAAAGTGTGATATACTAAATAAAGCATCTGCAGAAAATTGAAAATAGACTTGTGTCTCTCAATTTGCATGAGAATCCATTTGCATGGATAAGATACCTCAACATAAAACCAGAAACTTTAAAACTACTAGAAGAAAGGATAGGAAACACGTTCTAACACATAGATATAGGAAAGTATTTAACAAGACTCCAGTTGCCCAGGAAATAGCACCAAGAATTGACAAATGGGATTATAAGAAATTAAAAAGCTTCTGTACAACAAAGGAAACAACAGAGTTAAGAGCCCATTGAATGAAGGAAAATCTTCACATCCTACACATCTGACAGAAGACTAATTTCTAAAACATACAAAGAACTTAAGAAAGCAAATCCCAAACCAACAAATAGCCCAATACATAAGTGGGCAAAATAAATGACCAGACAGTTCTCAAAGGAAGAAGTTTGTAGGGCTAAGAAACATATGAAAAAATGCTCAATATCCTTAGCCATTGTTGTTGTTAGGTGCCTTAGAGTCATGTGCGACTCTAAGTGACACTCAGAGTTTTCAACGGCTGATTGTTTCGGGTTTGCCATGGGAGTGGATTGCCACATCCGTCTCCCATTTTTGCAATGCTGAGAATCAAACCCAGGACCTCAGAGATTCCAGAGCAACTCTCTACAAGCTGAGCTAAAACCCAGCCATCCCTAGCCATTACAGAAATGCAAATCAAAACAACACTGAGATTCCATCTAAGTCCAGTAAGAATACCCAAGAGAAAATAATAAACAAGTGTGGGTGAAGATGCAGAGAAAAAGGAACACTTTTAAACTGCTGATGAGACTGTAAATTAGTTCAACCACTTTGGAAATCAATATGGAGATACTTCAGAAAGCTAAAAATAGAACTGTGCTATGATCCAGCTATACTACTCCTGAATTCTCAGGATGACTTGTCTCCAAAGGGAGACAAGTCATCATAACACAAAGATACCTGCATCTCCACATTTAATATAGCACTCTTCACAATTTCAAGGATATAGAACCAACCAAGATGTTTATCAACAGAAGAATGGATAAAAAAAATTGTGGCACATATACACAATGAAATATTATTCAGCAATAAAAAAGAATTGAATAATATCATTTACAGGAAAATGGATGGAACTGGAGAATATCATCTTAAACAAATGAATCCAGGCTCAAAAAGAGAAATACCTTATGTTCTTACTCATATGTGGAAGCTAAATCTTACTTAAAGGAAGAAAAAAAACATATACATAGGCAGATATATAAAAATGAACAATCATATAGCCCGATGCAGTGGAGCACACCTGTAATCCCAGAGGCTTGGGAGGCGGAGGCAGGAAAATCACAAGTTTGAGACCAGAGGCAGTCTGCGTAACTTAGTGAGACCCTGTCTCAAAAAGTAAAAAAATGGACTGGGGATACAGCTCAGTGGTCCAGCACTTGCAAAGTGTGCAAGTGCAAGGCCCTGGGTTTAACCCCCAGTACCAAAAAAATAAAAAAATAAAAAATAAATAAAAGAACAATCAGACTTAGCTAAGAAAGGAAAATATGAACAGAGTAGAAAGAGGGGGGAAGGGACTAGTGGGGAGAAGCAAAGGTTGTGGGAGGTAGGAAGGGGAGGGAAATAATGTAAAGGGATAAAAGGGGAGTGGATAAACTCAATGTGAATTATGCAACTTTAAAAATATGTGGGAAAAATAGGGGAATATAACCCATAATTGCATAGGAATTTTACTACATATTAAACAAAGCGTTCCATAAACTTTTTAAGTTGATGAAAGTGTTACCAAAAGCAGTGTAATAGTTACACAATGGAAATAGCAAATGCTATATTACTCTGTACCTCACCAATATTTGTCAATAAAGGGGGCAAAAGAACAAATTTTAGTTATCTGTAACCTTTATTGAACACAATCAATACATATGTAAGCACAGAAAAAGGGAACTAAATGAGATCATTTTGTTTGAGCAAAAAACAGAGGATGTCCACAAAACAATCTGAACTTCCCTTTTTACTCTTCCTGGCTGTCTCACCTCTTGTAGTGTGAGCTGGTGCAGTGGCTTTCCAAAGGGAACTGAGTTTTTATACAACTCTAGCATTCCCCACTTGCAGCTGTAAGCCCTGTGGCATCCTATCCCATCAGATCTCGCAAGCTAAGCAGGGTCAGGCCTGGTTAGTATTTGGATCGGAGACTGCCTAGGAATACCAGGTGCTGTAGGCTTGGGAGATGGACCTGGCAACCCACTTCCAAAAATCAATCTGCCATTGAAAACCCTATGAACAGCAGAGAAGCACTGACAATAGTGTTTCCTTGTTGTACGTACAGTTGCTATGAGTCAGATACAGATTGGATGGCACCTAACAACAACAACAACAACAACAGCATTCCCCAGCTTTCTCCAGCACAAGACCAGCTGCATTTCTCACCAACCTTGTTTCTCCCCCTCTTTCTTCTTGTTCTTCATAAATTCTCAGTTATTTTGCAGAGCCCCTTTCCACCTCTCAGACACACTAGATGTTTTCTCTGATCCGAGGCCTTTTCAATGTTTTTCTTGTACCTTCTTTAGTGTGAAATGTCTTCTTTACCAAATTCTTCAAGACGTCTCTGGTGAGTCCTGTCCATGGGACAGCCATCTCTGACACTTTATTCAATCCCTGATTGAATTAGATGATTCCTCTCAAAGATCTCATGGCATATCATGAGTTTGGTCTTATTTTGAAAGTGATCATGTTGCTTCTTCTATCCTGAGAGCATCCTTGAAGGAAGTCATTACATTTCCTTCATCTAGAGGCTTCCTGCAAATTTACTGTTGTTGTTAGATGCTAGTCAAATCAAGTCTGACTCATAGGGATCCTCATAGGGTTTTCAATGGCTGATTGTCTTGGGATTGCTTTGGGAGTGGATTGCCAAGTCCTTCTCCTGTTTTTGCAGGGCTGGGGATTGAACCTGGGACCTCAGGGAGTGCAGAGCAGCACTCTACCAACTGAACTAAACCCCACCTCTCCTGCAAAATAGATAGTCAATAAATATTTGTTAGCATATAATTAGAGAAGGCAATATCTTAAAAAATAATGATTATAATTTATGGTGACTATTACGGGGCACGCACCTCCTGGTCAGGCCTGGAGGTTCGGACAGGGCAGAGCCACTCCTCACACAAATACTAAACACAATTCACTTGGGGCCCTCAGGTGTGGGGCGTGGACTCCTGTGGCCCTCAGGACGCTGGCAGAGATGGGAGAAAGGAAAAGCCTCAGGCACTTTTGCCTTCCAGGGGCAAGCATCTGTGTTGGTAGTCTAGGTGGTGGAGGAGACAGTTCTTGCCTCGTTGGTGATCAGACGGAGAGTGAGTTCCTTCCTTATTGATGGTAGCTGTGGGAGAGCATTCTTTCCTCACTGAAGGTCCGGGCAAGAGAGCCATTTCCTCATTGGTGCTCCAGGCGAGAGGGAGGCGAAAAGGGTCTTGCTTAGCCCGTGGTCTGGGTGAAAAGAATCCAGCTGCTGCAGCACAGCTCCTTATATAGCTCACCCACAGAATGGCCTGAGCCAATCAGCTTTAAGTCCAATTGTCCAGTCAGATTCGGGGGATTTGTGAAGGGTTTTGTACAAACGTGTAACCAAGTTACTTTCATTTTCCCTAGATTTCTAATTTACAAACCAAATATTCAAAAGCTGTTTTCCCAGTTTGGGGGTTTTTGCCAATTTCCTCCCAATTTTCCCCTATAATTATGATGTTTCAGAACTGCATATGAATTTTCTTATTCAATCCTTGAAGAATTCTCAAAGGAGTTTACTATTATCAGATGAAGAAATGTATTTTGTATTTATATATTTATTTTTATGTTAGTGCTGGAGATTAAATCCAGGGCCTCTTGCATGCTATACAAGTGCTTAATAACCCCACCCTCTACATGAGGTCCTCTGTATAATAGGGAAGAGAGGGAATAGTAGAATTCTGCTGTTTTATGCCTCATTATAGCTTCTATAAAGGGTCAGTAGTAGTTGTTGTTGTTGTTGTTGTTATGTGCCCTGGAGTTGGTGTCCAAATCATAGCAACCCCATGTACAATAGGTGAACAACTATTATCAGTGCTTCTCTGCTACTCATAGGGTTTTCAATGGCAGATTGAATTTTGGGAGTGGGTTGCCAGGTCCTTCTCCCGGGTCACTAGTTAGAATACATTTGTTGTTGTTGTTGTTAGGTGCTGTTGAGTTGGTATCTGACTCATAGTGACCCTGTGTATAACAGGGGAATCACTATTGTCAGTGCTTCTCCGCTGTTCATAGGGATTTCAATAGCGGATTGATTTTGGGCTGTGGGTTGCCAGGGCCTTCTCCCAAGAATACATTAATATGTGACAAATTATTTAAAGAAATATATTACAACCAAAACCTGCCTTAGCTCCTGAAAATGACTGATAATACTGAATGCTCCTTACAGAAAGTGTTTGGTCTTCATCCTGAACTAAGGAGACAAGAAGCAAAGGTAGTGAATAGTATTTTTAGAAGGTGATAAAGGAAACAATTCAACTCAGAAACTGAAGAGGAAAGTGTTAGGGCCAAAATCCATGGAAAACCTACTAGGTAAAACCTGAATTAGAATTATTCCTAGAGTCTAGTCCGCCCTATTGTGAAACCAAATGGATTCCTCTTTTCGTTTGTCTAGTCACAAATTTCCTTTTCTATTTATTGGCTGCCTGGAGTTATAAAGACCTTAGAATTAATTTTGTTGGTAAAGTACTCAGGTTGACAAATATGGTCTCTCCTGAACTCCATTTCCTTTGTCAGGTTAACAACAAATTCTGAGCCATGAATTCCACACAGGTCACACTTTCCTAATAAGAGTGGTCCTTTATGCTGCTCAATTCTATATTTGCATAATATTAGATATCTCAATGATCAACAGCTCTGGACATCACTGTTTCTCCAAGTTCCACCACCAAAGTAGGATGGGTTAAACAACCAAAAACATTTACATTGTTATTTGTGTCTTACTATGTATAATTTTGAATCACCAATTTTAGTACTTCAGCCCTCATGTTTTTAAAGCAGAAATCAAGAAAGTATTCAAGCAGGTTAACATTTTGCTGACAATTGGCAGTTTGGGGTACTTATTTCCTCCTCTAATTTTTATATTTGTTTGTTACTATGGTAGATTCATAGCTATTTCATGGTTACTTGTGCAGTAAAACCTTTGGGATTACACAATGCAGTCACTCTTAGGACAGTAGTAGGTGGCCTGACTGTTGGTGGAAGTAAATGTTTCAAGTGATGATTTTTCTAGTCTTTAAGTCCAAGTCAAAGATTATTGATCATCTGTCATTTATAAGGCATGTATTATTTACGTATTTTAATTTGTATTTCATCTGATGTGATTAATAAATTATTCAATGTTATGCCACCTCTAGACTGCTCTTTGTTGCATTGTGCCCTCACAGTAACTCTTCAAATTAAGTATTGTCCTAATCTTGCTTCCTATTACACAGTTAAGTGGATGTCTATGTTGTCTATGTGAAATTAAGATAATTATCTAAGGTCACATAGTAAGTAGATTGAGATTTACTTGGCCATAAAGCCTGTGCTTTTTACATTAGAGACACAAAAAAGAGAAAGAAAGAAAGAAAGAAAGAAAGAAAGAAAGAAAGAAAGAAAGAGAGAGAGCAAGCATGAATAAAATATTATTTTAGATCAAGGTGAAGGGAGATCATTTTGATTATGGGAAATTAGTCAAGTTTTATAGAAGATGGATATTTGTGAAATATTTATGGCTATGAAAATGACAGGAAACATACCTTAGATATTTTTTTGAAAGAATAAATAGATGGAAAATAAACTTCCTGGAAAACAATGAATTCAGATTTTGAGAATAACATGATAAAATTTGTTAGGAAATACTGAGGTGAAGACTAAAAAGTCTAGTTGAAGACATGTAACCCTACTTCTTAGAGATTGAACCCATAGCAGGTGTGGAATACCTTAGCACAGGAAGAAACTAGAAATAGTTCGAATGATTATAAGGCTTTCTATAATAAAATCCCATACCAAAGATAATGGGGCTTAGATGAAAATAAACATGGAATAAAAAAATAAAAATATGTATGAAGGATTATTGAAAATATATGTCTATATTCAGCATGTGATAGGATTTTAAAGTATAGCTGTGGAAGAATGATAGAACTAACAATAGAATTAGAGAATACAGAGTTAATATCTGTGGTTCAAAATGATAAATTCTAGAGGTCTTGAATGCATAGAATATGTAAGTTATTATGCACAATCATATAGGTGGTTAGGTCTCTTGATTCACTCTGCTGTGCTCAATTCCATTACATATTTCTACCATTCTTTGACACATCTTTTAAAATATAAATAAAAAAAGATTAAACATCAATCTCTGAATAGGCATGAGGGATCATATAGAAGAAGGCAAAGGGAACCATCCTGGACCTTTACTGGGTTACAGTGGGTTGTTGTTGTTGTTGCTAGGTGCTGTCAAGTCATGTCCAACTCATGGCAACCCTTATAGGGTTTTCAATGGCTGATTGTTTGGGGATTACCTATGGAGTGGATTGCCACGTCCTTCTCCCATTTTTGTGGGGCTGGGAATCGAACCTAGGACCTTGGAGACTGCAGGCTAGCACCCTACCAACTGAATTAAATCCCAGCCCCACGGTGGATTAATTACTAAGAATTTTTCAGTAATATTCCATTTGTATTCTATGTGCAATTGACTTCTTATGCTAGAACAAAACACATTAAAAATATTCTGAAAATGACATCACAAAGTTCAAGTGAATCTTTATGGGAGAAAAAGCTAAGAATGTCAACCTAATGGCTTAGGCTGTATCTATCCTTTCAATAATGGTAATTATTGACATATCTTTTTTTTTTTTCTGGTACTGGGGGTTGAACCCAGGGCCTTGCACTTGCATGCTTTGCAAGTACTGGACCACTGAGCTGCACCCCAGCCCATTTTTTTTTTCATTTTTTTGAGACAGGGTTTCACTAAATTATGCAGACTGCCCCTGGTCTTGAACTTGCGATCCTCCTGCCTCCGCCTCCCAAGCTGCTGGGATTACAGGTGTACACCACCAAGCCCAGCAATTATTGACGTATCTTGAGCACTTATTACATACAAACCACAGTTTTAAATATGGCACATTCAGCAGCTCATTTAATTGTCATAGGAAATTCATGAGGTGGATAAATTTTTTATAATGACCATTTTATAGATGAGTAGTATGAAACTCAGAAATATGAAGTATCCTGACTCTGTCCTCTTAACAGGCAGGTTAGAGAAATGAAAGCGTCTCTGAGCCCAGAGAGTCTGGTGCACCTCAGAGCACATGAGCTATTTATTGGTCACAATTATTTTAGCAATGTGGTTCAGGATAATAAATATTGTTTTTCACTGATATTTTTTATTTACTACCTCTTCCTATAACCACATTTTTCTGAGTATACAATAGATTTTGTTTCCTAGAAAAAAATGATTTTTTGTTTACTTACTATTGATGTAATAGGAAAAATAAAATGAAAAGCCTCCATTTTAATTTTTCAGAAAAGATTCTATTATGAAGCATAAAACCTTTTTTCTTGTAGTACTGAGACATTGAACCCAGAGCCTCATGCATTTTTTGCAAGTGCTCTACCACTGAGCTGCACCCCAATCCCCCCTTTTTATATTTTATTTTGACTCAGGGTCCTACTAAATTATTCAGGCTGCCTCTGGCCTTGAACTTGTGATCTTCCTGCCTCCATTCCAGAACTGGTGGGATTACAGGTGTGCACCACCATGCCCAGTAAAAAAACAACTTTAGCAGGGCACAGTGGCACACACCTGTAATCCCAGTGGCTCTGGAAGCAGAGGCAGAAGGTTCACAAGTTCCAGACCAGAGGCAGTTTGCATAAATTAGCAAGACCCTGTCTCAAAAAGCAAAGCAAATGGGCTGGGGCTGCAGCTCAGCAGTCCAACACTTGCAAAACTTGCAAGCGCAAGGCCCTGGGTTCAACCCCCAGTACCCCAGTACCAGGAAAAAAAAAAAAAAAAAAAAACCTTTAACCTTTTGCTAGGAAACATGACTAAAAATAAATGACCATAAAAAGGGTGATTTAGATAGACATTATAACAAAATGTGCATTAAAAGGACTAATTAATAAAACAAATTCTCCTATTTTAAAAGCATGAATAGCTCTTAAGAATGCATTTAGTTGAATTATATATACTCACTCCTCTAGTCCAATGCCAATAGCAAGACTAATTCATAACTACTAACTCATAACTGCTCACTGTATCTGCCACACTTATTTCAAAGATCCTCAGAATTTTTAAACATGGTGAATCTGAATTCTAGAAATATTAGGAATAAAGCACAAGTTAAGCACAAGTTAAGATGCAGCAATAATTTGATTCATGACATCTATGTAGAATATAGAAGAGTATAATGGATTAGTGATGTCCCCTTGTAGATGGATGTATTTAAACAGACTCAATAAGAGATGTATTATTTAGAAAATGAGATCTCAGACACCTCAAGCTGCTATAGTAAAATACCATAGGCTGAGTGCTTAAACATCAGACTTTTATTTTCACAGATCTGGAAGCTGGGAATTCCAGGATGAAAGTGCCAGCAGATTACATTCATGGTGAAGACCCACTTTTTGTATTATAGATGATTTTTTTTTTATGGTACCTGTGGGGTTGAACCCAGGGCCCCATATACGATAGGCAAGTGCTCTACCACTAAGCGACACCACCATTCCCTATTTTTATTTATTATTTGGAGACAAGGTCTTGCTAAATTGCACATGCTGCCTCTGGTATCAAACTCATAATCCTTCTCCCTCAGCCTCATGACTCACTGAGATTACAGGCATGCAGCATCATTCCTGGCTGATGGCTATTTTGTGTGTGTGTGTGTGTGTGTGTGTGTGGTCTCCTTACATGGCAGAGACAAAGAGCTGATGTCTCTTTCTTTTCTTATAAGGCTACTCATTCCATCATAAGAGTTTCACCTTCATGACCTCATCTAAACCTAATTATTTTGCAAAGGCCCTCTCTCCAAATATATCACATTGGGAAATAGGATTGCAATATGTGAATTTGGGGGAGGTAGACATGAAAATTCAGTCCATACCATGATGGAGATGACTCAATCAGCTTTTTTGCATGTATGTGATGAACTTTCATGGAAAAGAAATGCATTTCATTAATTCTTCAACTCAGTCTGATTCTCCTTGAGAGAAATGTTTTAAGGATAATTCCTGAATTTAGAAATTATTTTTCTAATTTAATAACTTAGAAATTTTCTTAGATTAACTAAGGTGTTATAGTTTCTAAAAATTGCCTGATTATAAGAATCAACCTTGAATAATTCTTAGGTATCTCTTCTTGAAATTTACTTGTGAACTTATATTTTAACATAAGGTAAAGCTTAGGATCAATAAAATTTGAGAAACAAGAAATCAGGCTTGATAGAAAAAATTATCTACGACTTTCCAAATGAAAAGATGTCTTTATGTTAAAATAAAGAGGGCGTGAAGTAGGAGAGTCATTTAAACTGCAAACAAATGCATACTTGACTATTTTGGAAATATCTTCTAAAACTTGACATTATTTTTTATGATGGCCCATGGAAATATAAAAGCTCCAATTAACCTTTCAAACTAGTGTGCTTGGCCTCTTTCTTTTATGAATGAAGAAATACAAGAAGGTTAAGAGCTTTGAGCAAGGTTAGAATTACATAGATAAAGTAAAGAAATATCCATGAAACCACATTTATATCATTCAGCAGTTTCTGAATGATGAATTATCCATCACCGATGCTCCTTGCAAAATATACCTTATTTCATTTCTGCGAGTTGTTTTCTTCACTCTGTTCTGTAAAACTTTTTTCTCTGCTCATTCCAGACTCTGTTTGGCTTATCAGTATCAGGTCTTACTCTCCTTCCATCTTACCTTAGAGCCATTGGGAAGATGAGGAGGGAAATATTACTAGTTATAGTCTCTAAAAGAAAGGCTTGGAGGAAAAAAAAGTCATAGAACTAAGATGAAAAATTGTTACTGATGTGCAACATTGGAGAAAACGTGCCCAAGTGTTTTACAAATACTCTCCAGCCCTACAGTTATGCTGATGTCACCTAAGCAGGCCTGCCCCGAACAGAGTGAGGAACAGCAACGTGATTAATGCAACAAAACTATGCACAGTCCAGGTTCTGGGAATACAAAAATGAATGCACAAAGCTCCTGGCCTCCAAAGAGGTCACAATTTGACATGTAAACAAATAGTTTATTATAAGGACTTACATGATATTATGTAAAATTCAGAATGTGGCGATAGATTTAAAATGACCATAAATTCTTTGAAACACTTCGCACTTAAAGGTGAGATTCATTGCCTTCCTCTTAAATTTGGGCTAAACTGTGACCACATTGGATGTAAAGTTTCATCATATCTTGCTGAGGCTAGTTTTAAGAGGACTGGCAACTTTCTATTTTGGTCTCTTAGAGCCCTATGCTGCCATGTGATAGATGCTATTTCCCTACTGGAGCAGATGAGAAGAGAATTTGAGATTACATGGACAGAGGGGGGTCCGTCAGAGGAGACCTGCTCTTCAGCTTTCTTCATTAATGTGCCCAGCTTACAAATGAAATATTAGAACACTAAAACTGCTGTTAAATTAAATAAGCAGGAAGCTATTTGCCTGAAGCTGTCTCTGTACTTTAAGTTCCTATGTAACAAATCAGAATATAATTAAGTAAATAAACCAAAACCTAATTTAGAAATTATATGTATAATATATAATATATATATATATATATATATATATATATATATATATATATATGCATATATAGGGCTAGGATTTAGCTCAGTTGGTAGAGCTCTGCGCTGCAGTCTCTGAGGTCCCGAGTTCAATTCCCAGCACTGCAAAATGGGAGAAGGACCTGGCAATCCACTCCCAAGGCAACCCCGAAACAGTCAGCCATTGAAAACCCTATGATGGTCGCTATGAGTCAGACTCGACTCGAGGGCACCTAACAGCAACAATATATATACTGTAACAAAGAGCCAGGTTTCAGCCAATCACAAACAACTGAGTTTTAGCCAATCACAGGCAGCCAACTGATCAGACCACATGCTAATAAGGCAAATACCTAACTGTATGATTTCTTGCCCATGTTCACCTATAAAAGCTTGCTGCTCACACTGCCAGGTGGAAACACTCTGAACCTCTTCTGGTTCAGAGTGCTGCCTGATTCATAACCCAATATTTTCTCAAACTCTGTTAAATATGTTTTGTATAATTTTTTTCCTTTGACAGTGCTTGAGCAGTTTAATATCACCAACCACCCATGTGTAGAGTGAAGAATGAGCCCGCTGAGCCCTGCTCAAATTCCTAACCTATAAAATCACAAAACACAATAAAATATTGTTTTAAGCCAATGTTTTGTGGTAGGTTGTTACACAACAATTGATGATCAGAACAAATGGAATGATTAATTTTTTATGACTCATTGAAAACTCCTCAAATGGGGAGAAATCTGAGTGTGGAATTGCATGGCACCCGGGAGTTACTTAAACAACTAATGGAGGGAAATTGCTTTAGGCTGATGGGAAAATATGAGAGAACACAAGAGAATTTGGGGAGTTGGTGTCTGGATTATCTTAGTATTTTAGTGAATAAAATAGAATGGATAATACATGGGAGGCTGAGGATTAGACTAGAGAAAGCCCTCGAGTTCCTATGTTAATCTCTTTAAACCAGATGTATTTCTACAGGAAATGAGTATCCACATAAGGATTTAAGAAAGGAAAAAAGTCACTGAAAATGGTTCTTGATCTAGAGAGGGAAAATTGTAATTGAGAATTCAAATCATGAGGTAATTTCATTGTTCTAAAAAGCCTCAACTATGACAGTATAAATAAAGAGGTAATTTAAAATCCGGAGTCATTAGCAAATGGACTAGACAGATAAAGAAACAAAGGTTAAGAAAAAGCATTGATTATATGTTAATTTTTGGATTTGGTGGCTAAATAAATGGAGGACCATAATTAAAAATCTGAGTGATAAAAGGAATAAAAATTTGGCAAATTATATTTTAAGGTCAGTTTTAGTTAAATAGTGTGACCATCTGCTAAAAGATTCTGTAGCTTAAAGGTGACTTTAGAACACCCTTTCTTTTTTATAGACACATATATGCCCATACACATGTATAACATACATATATGCACATATATGCCCAGGTATATGTATGTGCTTTGAATACACATACCCACACACAGATATTAGAATTGTCAGTTGGTACATAGTGGTGAAAAAAAAATGCAAAGATGAAATAATCCAAATAAAATAGGTGAAGTTTGAGTGGAAATAGCAGACAAACCCAGAGCAATACTAATGTGGGGTAGGGAGAAGAAGAAATTTCATGTAAAAGAAAACCTGAGAAGATCCAGTTGGTAAAACATACCATAGAGTTCGGTTGCTCACTTCAGATTCTTAAAACTCTCTTCCCATTGCCCACCCAACAATCTAGATTTTATTTCAGTGTACTTGTGATTGGGCTGCTAATAATATCTAAGTGTTGTGTAAACCTAAATAACTATGGATTTAGGTCAGGGAGTAGCAAAGCTATAGATAGAATTACTGTTTTCCATATATGTGTATATTTGTTCTATAATGTTCACATGAATGCTTTTGAAATAGCCTTTTCACTGCCATAATATGAAAAATGATCTAGTTATCTTTACAATGAATTACCAAATGATTCATTGCTTATTTTTAATTCTACCTCACAAGCCAAACAGAACACAAATAGTCAAAATTGATATAATTTAGAAAACAGTGGCATGTTTATAAAGTTATGAGACCAAGTTAGAAAATTATCAGATTAATATATATATTATTGAGAATTTTTTTCTGAATGAACTGGAAACAATTACAAATAAGTTTTATTTTATTAAAAACCTTTTGCTTCTATCATTCTCAATAAGAAGTAAATGTTTTGGTTGAAACATCATTACTAATAAGCCACTTGCTTGCTTTAATCTGTGATTGGGAGATTATTAAGCCATTTTGAAAAGAGAAAACTCTAAAATGTGATTTAAGATTCCATATTTTACATTAGAGTAGAAATATGATTATTTTTGTTCATTTTTCTAGAGATCAGGATTTAAAAACAAAAATTCTCCTTCATTTCTTATTTTTTTCTAAGACCTTCAATCTCCTTTAAACAGAATATGGTCAATTCCTAGTTGTGGAGTAACCACAAGGCAATTAGAAGTTAAATTGTTGAGCAGCCCGCATCTAATTGAAGTCTCTCCATTTTAACTATTTTATTTTTAGCACCTGAAGCAGTCTGTAGCCCTTCTAGCCTGTAATCATGTTTATTTAAGAGTAGTGCAGTCCTCAGTGAGAAAATAAAAACCTACCAGAATTACTCTACTGAATAGAAGAAAATAGGAAGATGAGTGGTAGATTTAGAATACTTGTCAGTTTCAGGTTTTCTTTCAATTTACTCTACAACCATTTCAGCCTAGTTTATAAGGCTCCATCTCAGAATGGGTTTCCTTCATATAAAGTCACATACAAGTGTGTCTATCTGAATTTTAAAAGTTATCTAAACTTTGTACTTTTCCAGAAAGTTAAAGCCCATAAAGTTCTGAAGATGCTGAGTAGGTTTTATTCCTCAAGTCATTCCAGAGAGTCACCAGGTCTAAAACTTCAACTTCCCAGAATATGTGAGTAAGACACATATAAAATAAATACTCTAAGCCATGCTGTTTCCCAGAGAGTAAGGAGTATTACTTAGAAGAAGTACTTACCCGCTCAGAAAGAAGACTTCTGGAGAATAGCTTCCTCCTCATCAGCTGCCACAGTTTGGAACTCACAGGTCCTCCAATGGCTCTCCTATCATCATCCTACAGCCCTATTGCGAGGTAGTGAAGCCTTTAAGAGCAGGGCCTAGTGGAAGGAAGCAGGTATGGGAGTATGCCCCTGAAGAGTATATTGGGACACCAGCCCCTCCCTCTCTTTTTCTACTTGGCTGCTGGGAGGTGAGCAGCTTTGCTCCACAGTGTACCCCCACCTGTGGTGATCTACCAGTGAAGCTCAGTCAATAGAACCAACTGACCATGGACTAAAATCTTTAATATCAAGAGCCAAAATTACTCTTTCCTTCTTTCAGTTGCTATTTTAGATATTTGGTTCCCAGTGATGCAAAGCTGACTAACACAGGACAGTCAGAAAACTTCATCCCATCCTGTGGGCCAGCCTCTGACTTCTAGCCTTCCTATCAATTATCATTTTTAATTGTCAGAGCATCCATATGTGTTAGGTGACATAACAGTCTTTTTTACCAATAAGTGAATTGGGTTTTAAGTGACTAAAATATGCTAGCTGTTAAATAGCAGACTGCTGTTTTGAAGTCAGCACTCAGACTTTAACAATTTACATTCCTAACTACTCCTCATGACTGTTAGTGTAAAAAAATCCAAATATCATTTTTGTAAAGAAAACTATGAAGAAATGAAAATTTCCTCGTTGTCCATTGCTTTGTTATAGGGAGGCAAGGTAGAGGAACAGTTAATTACTCTGTCTGTGGAATCAAGTTTTTACCAGGGAGCAATGTTACCTTATTCAAATCCCATCTTTCCCTTTTTTATCATCTCACATGGGGATACTATGAATATTTTTTTTCTGTGTTGTGAGGATTAAATACATAACGTTTACTTGCAGACTTAGCATACTGCCCAGAGCATGGAAATTTCTCAAATAATCAAACAACTCTCAGTTGTTCTTTTTTGTGTGTGTTAGTGTTATTGTTATCATCATTACATATTTCAAAATATAACCTCATGTCACAATTCAATTTGATTCACTAAACATTGTGTATTCAACAGTATTCTAGTTCTAATGGAAGTGATTAAACAAATATAAATATACTTTCATAATATGGACAAAACAATGAATATTTAAATAAGGAGAGAACATTTGATAAATAGATTTAGAAAACTGCTAAATATGAACTAAGCTAAATATAGTACAGGTGGTGAGTGGTCAGGAATGAGACAGTTATCATGGAAGGTGTTATTGAAGTGATTAGACTTGTAATGAGATGGAAAATGCTGCTGACTTATGGAATGATAAAGAACTTCTCCATGCATTTGTTTTGCAATAAAAATAACAAGTGAAAACCAATTTAAACATTGTTACCATCAAATATCACACCAAAAAGGTGGTGAATAACTATAGATATTTGGACACTAAGGCAGACTACCTAGGAAGGGGAAAACTTAAAGGACAAGACATCAGCTTAGGAGGGGTTTGGAAACCAGGTCTGATTTGATGAGTGTCTAAATCTATGATGGTACCACAGGGATTAAGAAGTGTTGGATTTCTATCTAGTTTAAAGGAATCACTCCACTAACTGAAGTTCAGGCCAAAAGAAGGCAAAGACAAATTAGTTATGGAGCTATTTTGATTTATCCCATAGTTTCCTCAAGTCTTACTGGGTAAGTGACCACATTGCCCAGTTCTAGATATTATATGCAGATATTTTTTAATGCAGAGGCCATTCTGTTTTTCTGCTCTCACTGTCTCTTATCCCTGTGAGACTTTGCATGCAAGAATCTTTCTCCCTCACTAACATTCTAAACATGCCTAAACTGCTGCAAGCCCACACTCACTTCCATCAGAATTGGTTAGGGTACTTACAAAAAATGCACACGTCTAGGCTGAACTCCATGGCTACTACATCAGAATCTCTGGAAATAGTCCCTGAGAAGCCAAACTTTTAACATGCTCCCCAAGTTATTCTTATGCTTCCTAAAGTTAGAGAAGCATTGCTTTTTGGAGATCAGTGGGGGAGAAGGGACTAGGATCATGCCTATACACCCACATTAGCCTGTGTGCTTCTCAAAGATAATCTGTTTCCTCTAACCACAATACTTTTGTGTTGTTTTAAGGAACAAACATTCATTTTTATCTTAACTGGTCCTTGGCAAGTTGGGAATTGGAAGATCTTGGTGGTCACACTGGGCAGAGCTTCTGGCTTCAGGCCCAGTCAAGGCTCCTCCTGTGTCTCATTCTGAGATGATTTCATGACAATGGCAGAAATGCAAGCACATTTCAAGCCTCTCTAGCCCAATAACATTGCATTAGCCAAAGCAAGTCACATGGGTAAGCCAAAGTTACAGAATAAGGAATCATACTTCACCTTCCATAAAGCCATGGTAAGGGTGTGAGTTTATAATAATGCTATAGGTGAATGATGAATCAGGGCCTTAAACTAATCTATTAAGGGTGAGGACTGACGTTTTGTGTTTGCTTGCTTTGCTTTGGTTTGGGAGTTGGGGTTGAACCCAGAGCCTCACACATGCACATACTTTTCAGATGCTCTACCATTGGGCTCAACCCCCAGCCCAGTTATTATTTTTATTTTGAATCATGGTCTTGCTAAGATGTGCAGTCTGCCTCTGGCCTTGAACTGACAATCCTCCTGCCTCTGTCTCCAGAATCGCTGGGATTATAGGCATGCACCACTGTGCCAGGCCGGCAAGGACTGTTTCAACCTTGCTTGTATTCATACTTCCCAAGTGATTCACTGGCACATAAAGGTGGTTTGAAAAAGCACTTTTTGAAAACACTGTTATTTCCTGCAGTAATATGGTTAAAGGAGATGGTGAGAGAGAACGGGGAAATGCTATGTGGGCTAGAGATACTCACTGCAAACTGTGAATATTGAGACCAAGTCTGGGTCTTAGAATTCATGTCTAAAATCTTAAGCTGTCATCCCTTTTTAAAAATTTGTTTTTAATTGTGGTAAAATACACATAGAATATAACTCACCATCTAAACTATGTACAGTTCAGTAGAGCTAAGTACATTCACATAGTGTAACCAATCCACTGAACTGTTTTCTTCTTCTTTTCTAATATAACTTACTTTTTACTGAAAGTATCTTGCACTCATGATGGAGATTTTCTGATATTTGTTACACATTTTAACGTTAAAGGTTAAATTACTTTTTTACATGCAAGTACTATGAATAATGGTCTTCCCCACATGGGTGCACTGATTACAAAAAATGACATTTCACATGAATTAAGGGTGATTTTTAATTGAAGAGCTAACAAATTTTCTACCTACATTTCTCCCACAAAACGATTGACTGGGTAGTAACTGAGTTACCAGGTAACATATTCAAAGCTCAGAAGATTAAAACTTTAAAAATAAAACAAAACAAACAAAAAATAAAGAAGAACAAAACCAAACCAAACAAGAAAACAAAAACAAGCCTTTAGGTCCAATTACAAGAGCCCTGCTACATACAAGCTAATCAGCACTGCTTGACTTTAGGAGGCTGGAAGACACCCTAATGACCCCACTCGGAATATTAACTTCAAGTAGCCTTTCTCCAGTTTCCACCTTGTGAATAAAGATAAATTTTGTTAATCTCATTGCAGAAAATTTTGAAATTTATTTTTTTTACAATTTCAACTTTGAAAACTTCACTCAACTAAGCAGAAAGCCCTTCATGCAAAGAAGGAAAGCCCAAGATGCCACTTTCTATAGAGAACCCACAGCTTAGTTTTCTTTGGAGCAAAAAAAAAAAAAAAAAAAAAAAAAAAAGGAAGAAACTTTCATTCATACTAGAAGATCCTGAGGTTTGGAATCTGCACTCAAACAACACACACAGTGAGGATAATATTATGCTAATATAATTGATTTGCTGCTGTATTTGTCTACTGTTTGTCTGATATTAACAATTATAAACAGAGAAGGGCAACTAGTGTTGGAAAAATCCCTATAGTGTTACAGTGTCAGGCACAACATTTCACTTCTCTTCCCACCAGTGATTCTTTTTGCATACCTGGGTTTCCTCCTCTTTGGTGAAATCATCTTTGATATTGAAGATTTTGTGAATCTTCTAAGGAGTTTTCCCTTTAATTACATTGGCAACAGTCTTGTGTATAACACCAAACAAAACCTTTGGTGTCTAAGGAATTTGCTGCCAGAATAAGTTTGAAAAGGGTTCGTTGGTCAGCTCTCAGGAATTCATGATTCCAAACAGGGATATCATGTCTTCCTTTTCATTGTTCTCATAATTCTTGGAGGAGAAGGGTCATCTTTTTCGGGGGTGCACCACTGAATGACCTTTTTTAATATTACCATGTTAACATTTGTTTGAGGAACTGAGTCTTCATCTCTTTCATTATCCACTCTCTAATCTTCCAACATGGTCTTGATGGTCACAGATTGTTTGGAAAGTTCAAGTTCAAGTATCTCTCAATCAGAACTCTGCAACTTAACTGAAGGTATAGGGTTTGGTCTCTTTTTAAAGACAGCCAGCAGAAGTCGAAGAGTAGTGGGTCTGTGTCCACACCAGGAGAAGAGAAAGGCAAAAGAAAAGGCCACTACCCTGAACTCTTTTCATCTTATGAAACCAAACCTCTCTACTCACTTAACATCAACTCATTTTCCTTTTTCTTCCAACCCTGGCAATAACCATTTGGCTTTCTGTCTGTATGAGTTTACTCTGTTGCTGTTAGGTGCTGTTGAGTCTGGTCTGACTCGTAGTGACCCTATGTACATCAGAAAAAAACATTCGCTGACACTGTGCTGTGACTAGCACTATTGTCAGTGTTTCTCTATTTTAATGGCTAATTATTTCAAGAGTGGATTGCCAGTATCTTCTCCCAAGTTTATAGCACTCGGTATTCCCAGGTAGTCTCCTATCCAAGGACTAGCCAGGCTGACCCTACTTAGCTTCTAAGTCTGACAGAGCAGTCACCAGGGTGGTACAGCTGTAGACAAGTTTACTCGATAGTGCCATATAAGGAGAATTACATAGCATTTGTCTTTTGTGACTAAATTAATTTACTCAGGATAATGTCCTCAAGGTTGTCTGTGTTGTCACATGTATCAGAATTTCTTTACTTTTCAAGGCTGAAAAATATTCCCTTGTAAGAATGTAATTCATTTGCTTTATCCATCAGACCATCGGTGGACATTGGGTTCCTTCCCCTCTTTTGCTATTCTGAGTAATGTTGCTTTGATCATAGTTATAGAAGCTGCTTAATGTATAGTCATATTGTATTTGTGGAAAGACTGTGCCATTTGCTCAGAAGACTTTCAGGTAGTCTCATTTCCTATAATTGAAATCAAAACATCAAAAACTGATACATTTTAAAAGAGAAATTGGCGAACTACCATCTTCTGACCAAAGCCTCCTTACTACCTGTTTTTAGACAGCCTACAAGCAAAACAAGCAAAAAGTTGCAGTTACATTTTTAAGTGGTAAAAAGATCAAAAGAATATTTTGACACATGAAAGTTATATAAGTTATTATTAAGTTATATTAAGTTATAATAAGTTATTAAACTTAATGCCATAAGTAAACTTTTTTGGAATACAGTTACACTCATTCATTTACATGTCATGTATGGTTGTTTTTACAACACAACAGCCAAGTACAGTAATTGTAATAGAGTATGGCCTGCAGATCCCCATGTGTCTGTCAGCTTATTGTGCTGTGGGGGCTTGTGTTGCTATGATGCTGAAAGCTATGCCATGGGGATTTCAGATATCAGCACCCATGGTGGACAGGTTTCAGATGAGCTTCCCAACGAAAACAGACTAGGGAGAAGGACCCAGCAGCCCACTCCTGAAAAAATCAGCCATTGTAATCCCTATGAATAGCAGAAAAACACTGCCAAATATAGTGCCAGAAAATGAGGCTCCCAGGCTGGGAGGCACTCAAGAAATGACTGGGGAAGAGTTGCCTCCTCAAAGTCAAGTGTCGCAGTGTTGGGTAGTGTTTCCTTATGCTGTACTTAGTGTCACTATGAGTTGAACCTGACTCGACAGGACCCAACAACAAATGGCCTTCAGAGGCTATTTATCTGTCCCTTTTCAGAAAAAAGTTCAATCCCAGTTTTAGAACGTCAGTAATAGCAGGCAGCAACTTGGAAACTATACTTATGAATTACTAATATAGCATTCTAGCAATATGATATTTTGACAGACTTAGTTACAGTGAATCTGAGAAAAGGTATTTCTGATTCTCTGGGACATTTCATTTCATTGCAGCTGTTTAAATTAAGTCAGTTGTACAAATTCTTATTTCAATCAACTAAATGGTCTGGGGGAATGGGATTTAGCTCAGTTGGAAGAGCACCATTCTACAGTCTCTGAGGTCCCGGGTTAGATTTCCAGCACTGTAAAAATGAGAGCAGGCATGGCAATCCACTCCCAAGGCAATCCCAAAACAATCAGCCATTGAAAACTCTATGAGGATCTCTATGGGTTGGGTACGACTAGACAGCACCTAACAACAACAAATGGTCTTGTGGCAGAATGCCCTCTTAAAAATGTCACCACAGGCCTGCAACATCCATCCAGCTGGTGCTGGTACAGTAAAGGGGAGACCAGAAGAAGCTGGGAGAAGAGAGGAGGCCAGAGGGAAAACTGAGCAAAGCCTGGGGCGTGGGGACCCAGAACATGATATGGGTCTGTGGAAAAAAGTATTACAGCAAGAGTTCTCTATTTTTATTTTTCCAACAGCCACACTGGAATTTTTCAGTTGTGAAATATGCCATTCATAATAACCTTGACACTTAGCAACTAATTATTATAATAAGGGATCTTTATGTGCCAGGCATTGGGCTAAGGAATGTTTTGCATTTCAAAGTGGTGTTTAATATTTGCATATACATAATGAGGCATTCTGGGGCTGGGATTTAGTTCAGTTGGTAGAGAGCCACTCTGCAGTCTCTGAGGTCCTGGGTTTGATTCCCAGCGCCACAAAAATGGGAGAAGGTTATGGCAATCCACTCCCAAGGCAATTCTGAAACAGTCAGCCATTGAAAACCCTAGAAGGGTCACAATGCATCGGACATGACTTGAAGGCACCTAACAACAACAGGAGCTGGGATTTAGCTCAGCTGGTAAAGCACTGCGCTGCGGTTTCTGAGGTCTTGAGTTCAATTCCCAGCACTGCAAAAATGGGAGAAGGAACTGGTAGTCCACTCCCAAGGCAACCCCGAAACAGTCAGCCATTGAAAACCCTATGAGGGTCACTATGAGTCAGATACCGACTCGACAGCACCTAACAACCTAAACAACAACAACAACAACAATGAGGCATTTGGGGGACCAAAGTCTAAACATGTTATATTTCATGTTTATAAACAGTTATATTTCATGTTTATTTCATTTATATTTTCCTTGTAGACATAGCCCAAAGATAATTTTATACAATATTTGAGTTTATCTATGTTCTGACCTATCACATGAAATCGGGTATGAAAGTATTCACATGTAGCATCATGTTGTTGTTGTTATTATTGTTGTTGTTATTGTTAGGTGCCACCAAGTTGTGTCCCACTCATAGCAACCCTCATAGGGTATTCAATGGCTGATTACTTTGGGACTGCTTCGGGAATGGATTGCCATATCCTTCTCTTTTGAAGTGCTGGGGATCAAACCTGAGTCCTTCGCAAGTACAGCGCCTCACTCTACCAACTGAGCTAAACCCCAATCCAGCAACACATTAGGGTTCAAAATATCTTAAATTTTGAAGCATTTCGGGTTTCAGATTTTTAGATTAGGGGTGCTCAATGTGTATCCATTATTATTTTTATTTTCCATGAGAAAACTAATGCATAGTGGGGTCATATAGCCAGCAAAAGTAAACTTAGAGTTTGGATCCTGGCAGGCAGATTACACATTAGAGCTTTTAAACACAGCAAGGTCGAGAGATCTATATATTAGCAAGGCTTATCAGGTGATTCATTCCAACAGTGCCTGATCTGCAATGTTTGGCCAACACAGAGTGCATTAGAAGACACCAGGCAGTTGAATCTATTCAAAGTAGCAAGCTTATTTTACCCAGAGATGTTTTCAAATGGTAATAAATTAATTTGTACTTGCAAGAAGACCATGCTGTGTTAAAGAACAAAGCAGAGAAGTCAAACTACAGGGGATGAGGAGTGTGGGGACTTTGAAACCCTAGGGCTTGCCATTAATCCCAGCCGCTCCCCATTCCTAGGGGATTAGAGTACAGGTCTTTAAGAGGTTTTAGTGTCATCATTCCCTGGCCTCCCACCCCACGTGTTTTTTCCTTTCTTTTCTCCTTTTGTCAAGGTCTACCTGGACTGGAATTTGCTTCATATGATTCCCAATGATCTTTGATTGTTCTCTATTTATTTCAAGTGTTCCAATCTCTGTCCATTAAGATTCTTCAAGAAATTTTAAGCCCTGTGAAAGAAGGAACTTTATTTTCTAAGCTTTTGGACTCACCTTCATTCCTCTCCTTCATCCTCCCCCTTCACTGTCCCTCATTGTACTCTCCAATTTTTGTTGTATGGATGGGTACAAATATTTCAATAAAAAATATCAAATAAGTGCAAACATCCATCCTCATCAGTTCTTTGGCACCATCAGCCAATGAAATCTTATGCAATACATGTTCCTCTAACATTTCTGCAGTATCACTACATTCCTTAGCTCACTCACCCATCTCCTAGTATTTGCAATGTCCTCTTAAAAGATCTCTTGGACGATTTCCACTCTAAGACACTCACCTTACACACTGCTGCCAAAATACCCTCTGAAGTTTATCAGTCAATCCAGTTCTCCCTTAGCCTCTGTGTTAAATATAAACTTGTGGCCTCTACCATAGAATGTGGGAGGTGGTGTAGCTTAACTGGTAAGATCAAAGGCTCAGGACTCAAAATGCTTGTGATTGCAAACTGGCTCTATCACTTACATGCTGTGGAACTTGAGCAAGTTGTTTGATACCTCTGAGATTCAATTCCCTCATCTATAAAATGAAGCTGATAAGAGAACCTTCTTTACAAGGACAGGTATCAGAACCCATGGTGAAAATATCTATTGGGCAATTTCACCACTGCTAAGTTGGGCCATATTCATAGGAAACTTTTAATGATCAGGGACATCATCACTAGCACACCATCATAGCTCTAACATGGTAACCCAATCTATCTTCAGAGTATTTTATACTGAGCCCTTAAGATCCAGTCAAAAGTAACCACTTCTGTGTCCCCTAAATAGGACCAATATTTTCCTACTTCCATACTTTTGGTCTGGCTCTCATTAGACACCTTGCCCTAGGCCCCCTCTCAGCTGTCCAAAATCCTACTGGTGCTTTAAGAAGGATACCACTTGGAAAGGGCTATTCCAGGTCTTTCCAAATAGATGTAATTTTCCGTCCTTAATAATACTTTTTTTTCTTTTTGGTGGGGAGGTGGCTTTCTCCTACAAAAGTAATTTATAATACCTAACAATATATAAAGTTATTTAAATTTTTCCTAATATTTCTTTTTTTAGAAATAATTTTTTTTGGGAAAGGAGATTAAAAGCAGTACTAGACAAGCCCCCAAAAAGAAATACCATATGTTCTCACTCATATGTGGGTGCTGAATCAAACTTAAAGGAAGGAAAAAATCCTATTCATAAATTGAAATGTAAAATATGCACAATAAAACTTAATGTAGAAAGGACAATTTAAGCAGTGGAAAGAAGGAGGGAGGGATCTAGCAGAAGGAATCTAAGATTGGAGAAGATGGGATGGTGAGGAGGGTCAATGAGGAGGAATGAAGGGGGAGGTCAATCTCAATGTAAACACCATAACTTCATGAGTACATTCAAAAAAGAGGGGAAGATAGAAAAAAAAACCTACTAGAGTAGCTAAAATAAAAAATTGTAATACCAGCAAATGCTGGCAATAATGCAAACAGTTGATCACTCATGTAGTACTGCTGAGAAAGTAAAAAGGTAGATCACTATAGAAAAAAGTTTGGACTTATATGAAATCAGGATGCACATATATAGATAAATGTTCTCACAAAAAGACATGCAACTAGAAAGGAGACCACTGGTGGGAAGGATAGGGATGGTTGAGGAGGGTCATGAGAGGGTAAGGGGGAAGTTACATGAGCAATGTACAATGAAATGCATATATAGAAATGTGATAATGGGGTCCATTAAGTTGTACATTAAAATTACTAATAAAAATATTTTTAAAAAGCAGTGTTAGATAGGATATTTTTATTTTTTCTGCTTCTAATGTAGAGGCACAGAAGAAATATTTTATCTAATTCTTGGAATTGCTCAGGATTTTTGTTTCAGACAAAAGAAAACAAAGAAAATTTAAATAATGAAAGGATTTGTCAAAGGGTTTTAGGAGTAAAGTTCTCAAAAGTGGACTAGAACCAGAATTTGGAAAATTGCATGTGTGATCTCCCCTTCTTCTTACCAATAAAATATGTAGTGATGATGAAATGTGGAGATTAATTTACTTCTTTTGGAACACAACTCCAGATCTTTGGAAATTGCATGCAGTGGGCCAGGTTTAGGTCAGATTCCCATCACATACCAGGTAGGAAGAGTCCTATCCCTGTAGGCCAGGGGACAGGACTAAAGGAGGAACAGTCATTGTGAATTAGGCTGATGCTAAAGGTACCTACTAAGCTATTAAACTATTTCTGAATCTAATACACACTACTGATAAAATGCATTATCTCTCATAATATCATAATTGTGATTTTTAAATGTCTCAAATGTTTTGAAAGTAGGGAAAAACTATTTTCTAATTACAGGGTGAATATTCAAGCTGAAATAAAGACTCTGCTATCAATTGATGATGAAAACAAATGAAAATTTGGTGAAATAAAACTTTTCATTGATACTGACACAATGATAGACTAGTTCCCCAAAGGAATTACAGGTTTTGTACAGATGATTCTATTCCATGACCCAAGCCCTCTCTGGAAATATGCAAGTGGCACTGTGCATGTGGAAGCTCTATTGTAAAAGTTGTTGTTAGGTGTGGTCCAGTTGGGTCCAACATAGGAACCCTAAGTATTACAGAGCAAACACTATGCCATGTCTGGCAGATGTCAGGGCTTCTCTGCTTGTCATAGGATTTTGGATGGCTGATTGTTTTGGGACTAGCTGCCAGGTCTTTCTCCCACTTTTGCAGTGCTGGGAATGAACCAAGAGCCTCAGATCATGCAAAGCAAGCACTCTACCAACTGAGCTAAACCCTAGCCCATTGTAAAAGCTAGTTTTTGAACATCTTTATAAACATTGGGGTACAAGAAGCACTGATTTGCTACCACAGGTATAGTGAGTATGTGTACTTCATACCACAGAATGCCCATAGCTCTTATACCTAGGGAACTTAACAAAAGTTGTAGTTCAGTGTCTGGGGAAGTCTGTAACAGGAGCTGGAGGACACAGTGAGGCTTGCTCAGCATAGGCAGAATGATCAGAAGGAGGGGAAACTACATTCACCGAGGGCTTCTGGGCCCAATAGGAACTGAGGATCTGAAAACACAGTATAGCCTAGGTAAGTGGCATATGGTAGCTGATACATTTGCAAGCAGACAAGAAACTATCATGCTTGGGTACCCAAAATTACTTAGGGGAAAAATTGGTGATAAAATCAGCACTATTTTGAATCCATACCCACAGAAGGGTTGGGTTCTAGCTCAGGTGGTAAAGTGTAGGGAGTGTTTCTGTGGTACATAGGGTCATTCAACAATATCATTAATATTCCACACTATTAAAATTTTGCTAAAGATCATTCAAAAGTGATTTACCAGAAATTCAAACTGGATTAAGAAGAGGATGCAGAGCCAGGGACATCAATGCTGATGTCAGATGGATACTACCCAAAAACAGACAGTATCAGAAAGATGCCTATCTATGTTTTGTTGACTGTGCAAAGGCATTTGACTGTGTGAATCATAACAAATTATGGATGACATTGCAAGGAATGAGAATACCAAACCACTTACTTGTACTAATGAGGAATGTATACATGAACAAGGAGTCAGTTGTTTAAACATAATGAGGAAACACTGCCTGGTTGAAAGTCAGGAAAGGTGTTCATCAGGGCTGTATCTTTTCACTTGTATTTCTCCAGTCTCTATACTGAGCAAATAATTTTAGAAGCTGGACTTTATGAAAAAGAACATGGCATCAGGATTGGAGGAAAATTTATTAACAACCTGTGTTAGGCAGATAACATAACTTTGCTAAAAATGAAGAGGATTTGAATCATTAACTGATGAAGATCAAAGACCACAGCCTTCAGTATGGATTGTACCTCAACATCAACAAAACAATAGTCCTTATGACTATGTCAGTAAGCTACTTCATGATAAATGGAGAAAAGATTGAGGTTGTCCAAGATTTTGCTTTAATTGGTTCTACAATCAACACCCACAGAAGCCAGAGTCAAGAAATCAAAAGACACATTGCATTGGGGAAAGCTGTTACAAATGACCTCTTTAAAGTGTTGAAAATTAAAGATGTCACACTGAAGATAAAGGTGCACCTGACTTATGCCATGATATTTTTGCTTACATCATATGCTTGTGAAAGCTGGATGTTGAATAAAGGAGACAGGAGAAGAATGGTGCTTTTCAATTATGGTGGTGCAGACAAATATTGAATATAGCATGGACTGCCAAATAACAAACAGATCTGTCCTACAAGAAATGCAACCAGAATGCTCCTTGGAAGTAAGGATGGCTAGAGTGCATCTGACATTATTTTTTGGACATGTGGTCAGGAGGTAACAATCTTTTGCAAAGGACATCATGTTTGGGAGAGTGATGGGTCAATGAAAAAGGAAGACTCTCAACTAGTTAGATTGACACAGTGCCTACAACAATTGGCTTAAACATAAAAAAGTTTCTATGTCTTGCATAGAATTGGGGAGTGTTTCATTCTGTTGTACATACAGTCACTATGAGTTGGACCCAACTCAATGGCACCAAACCACCACCACAACAATCTGTACACATAGTGAAGAATAGAAGAAATCGTATTACTATTTTATGCTTTCCTTCTAATAAATAAAAATTTCTGTATTGTATAGAAGTTAAAATGTAATGTTGTTGTTGTTAGGTGCTGTTGAGTCAGGTCCGACTCATAACAACCCTATGTACAACAAAATGAAATACTCCCTGACACTGTGCCATGCCCAGCACTATTGCCAGTGCTTCTCTGCTATTCATAGGGTTTTCAATGGCATATTGTTTCAGGAGTGGGTTGTTAGGTCCACCCCCTACACTGCATCACCTGGTATTCCCAGGTGGTCTCCCATTCAAGGACTAAACAGGCTAACCCTACTTAGCTTCCAAGACCAGGTGGACTAGATGCCAGGGTGCTATGGCTTCAGATAAGATGTAATAGAAATCCAAAATACCACCTCCAGGGATATAGATCATCTAGATTTCACACAAATGAGCAACTTTAGAGGCTTGACATACTATTATATTTCTAACAATATCCATTGCCATCTCCTGTATGGTAGGGCCCTCTCTGTCCAGGAGTAGAAACCCCCCACACAAAACCTGCTACTCTTGAGTTGACCGAGACACACCATTCCGGGAGCTGGATGGGTCGTAACTCAGAACTCAACTTTATTATAAGCTGCAAGCTCAAGCAAGCTCTATCCCTGGTTATCCAGACTGTAAGGTGGAGTTCAATTCCTGCTAGTCCAAACTCAAGTAACTCCTTGTGCATCATGCTAATAAGCCTTTAGGTCAACCAATCAGAATCCATGACGTTGATGACATTTTGGATTAGCCAATTAGGTCACATCAAGTGAGTGGACCAACCAATCAGATGAGATTGGGTGATAATGACTCGGCTGTTAAGGGTCATTTTATCTTCTAAGGGTCATTGGGCCTGAGCCATTAGGGAGAGCCATTAGGGGCCATTTTACCTTCCTCTTGTGGACTCAAGCTGGCTGTGCCTCAGCGAATTACAGAACAGTCCTGGGCACCTCAGTACTCAAGGTGGGTTAGATTAGCCTTGAGCCAAGCAATCTCAAAGTTATGTCTTTTCCTTTCCTCTCTATACCTCATCTCTACAGTGTATTATCCCAAGCCTATAGCCATACCACTATGGCATCCAATCCCATCAGATCTCTGATGCTAAGCAAGGCCAGGCCTGGTTAATACTTGGATGGGAGACCTCCTGGGAACACCAGGTACTGTAGCCTTGGGAGAAGGACTTGGCAAGCCACTCCCAAAAAGCAATCAGCCATTAAAAACCCTGTGAATAGCAAAGAAGCACTAACAATACTGTTTGCCTGTTTTATGTAGGGTTGCTATGAGTCCAATACTGACTCATAAAAACCTAATAACAACATATTATCCCAACAATTGCTGGTAGGATTTGTTGGAAGTAACAGCATAGTTACTAAGTCTTGAAACACAGATGAATGGATAATGCAGGTCAAGTATCTGTTATTCAGAATACTTGGGAGTAGAAGTGGTTCAGATTTGGAACTTTTTTTGAATATTTTCATGCATATAATGGGATATTATGGGGACAGGACACAAGTATAAACATGAAATTTGTCTGTTCTTCATTAATACCTTATACACATATGCTGAAAGTAAATTAAGCAATATTTTTGTTGTGCCTGTGTGTTGTCTGTGACTCATCACATGAGGCCTGTGTTCAAAAAGTATATTTTGGAACCCTTCAGATTTCTGACTTTTTTTATTAGAGACATTCAATCTGTACATGATGCATTTCAATACCTGGCAAAATAATCAATGCTCCAGAGTTTATCGCCTCTTCATATATTCTTATTTCTTTGTGCTTTATTTTATATTAAAACCATGGGCTATTCTTCCCACACTCCTCCATTATCATGTTTGTCACATTGAATTGTCTGTTTATCATTTCTTCATCTTCACTCAGTAGCAAATTCCTTGCAAACAAGGCTTTTTCTTGCTTACTGTTGTTTTCATATGCTCTCTCTCTCTCTCTCTCTCTCTCTCACTCTCTCTCTCTCTCTCTCTTTCACACACACACACACACACAATGATTATTTCTCACTGGCTTAATTCTTCTCCTCCCTCCTTGCTTTTGTACTCTCTCCTGCATCCTCTACCCATGGCTCAGGCTCTCACTGTGATCTAACGCCCCTTCAAACTGAGGAACCACTATGGTGTCTTGTTATTTTTCCTACTGAGGGGTACATCATAATCTCCCTCTGGGAGTCCCTTAATTTTGACCACACATCTGTGATGACACATCTTTTCCTTAAATTCTTTTCAGTAAAACTTCCAGCTGGCACCTCCTCTGAAACTAAACTATAACTATAAACTGTGAACATTTTATATTTGATTTTTCCTTTTCCTATGTATAATTTGCTGAAGCATTTTAAAGTAAATTGCAGATATCACTCCATCCCTTTCCCTGAATACTTTAGCAGATATTTTCTAAGAATTAGAACATATTTTTATATAGCCACAATAGCTTTGTCAAAAATAATGTATTTAACCTAGGTAAATAATATTAACTAATATGAGTTCTGTATTCAGATTTCCCAGCTGTGCCCCACTCTGCAGATGCCCATTATCACTTTTAGTTATAAATGTAATACAAAATCTTACATTTATTATTTTTAAATTTCATGACACTGTTTAAGAGGCTAAGCCAATTATTGAACTTAGGACAATTTGTAGCAATCTGAATGCTTCCTTGTGATGATTTCTGGTTAAACATTTTGGCAAGTATACCAGATAACTGCTGTGACTTTCAATGCAGTTTAGTGAAAATTTACAATTTGCATCTACCTGAGAGATGTTCTTTGTACTAGTCTCTCAATTTTTTCAAAATAAAAATGTTAGAAAGAAAGTATAAAAATCAACATTAGTATTTTAAAGTAGGGAAAATGTATAAGCTTTAACAACATGCTGAAATTTATTACAAAGGAAAAGATTAACATTTTTAGATTAAAAGTTTTAAGTCATATTATATTTAGCTAATATTTATTGAATACTTATTGCATTCCAGGGTTACAAGCACTTCATAACTTGTTAGGCTGCAAGTTATCTAATTTTTTGCAACATTCCTTTGTGATGGATAATATTATTCTAAATGTAAGGATGAAGAAAATGAGTTGTTGGAATTACAAGTGTATACTACTTTTCAAAAAGTGTCCCTGGGGTGGCATGCTAATTGCTAGAATAATTTCCATCTATGTAAAGAAGGTTCTGGAAATGAAGGAAAGGGCAAGGATATCTGGATCCAAGCCTGTGATCTGGAGATCATGAGTTGGAGGTCAGACACAGCTTGCACAACTTAGTGAAACCCTGTCTCAAAATAAAAAATAAAAATGGGGCTGAGGGTACAGTACAGCAGTATTGTACTTACGTTGTATGCATGAGGCCCTGGGTTCAACCCTTAGTACAGAAAAATCAATAAATAGACAAAACAAAATCTCTTCACAAGGCACATCACCAGTGCAATGTAATTATAGCATCCTGAAGTAACAAGTAGACTGAAAGATTGCTCTCACAAGGGCACGTTGAAGGCCCATGCACATTGTAGTCAGCACATAGCTGGAGTCAGCACAACATAGCTGTTACAGAATGACATTTATGCAATAGTGTCAGTCACTATCCTAAGGCCTCCAGCTATGTAAAAGTTCAACCTTGTCTCCAGGTTCTATCTCAAAGCTGTGAATTCTTCATCACTTTTGTGCTTTAGGAAAAACAATCACATAAGAAATGCCAAATTTAGGTATCTTTCTTATGTGAATCTCTGGTATTTTTAGTACTTTCTGTTGAATCCATGATATAATTATACCAGATATTCTTCTTGTTGTTGAAATAGAAACCACTCAGCCATTGTTGTTAAGAGCCATTGAATCAGGTCAGACTCATAGTGACCCTGCGTGCAACACCATGCCATGCACAAAATCTTTTTTTATACTTAAGCCCATTGTTGCAGACCTTGTGTCAATACATCTAGTTGAGAGTCTTCCTGTTATTCACTGACCCTCCACTCTCCCAAATATGATATCTTTTTCCAGGGATTATTCCCTCTTGACAGTATCTTCAAAATACAATAAATCAGACACAATCTAGTCATCCTTGCTTCCAAGGAGCGGTTTGGTCGCACTTCTTGGATCTCTTTGTTCTTTTGGCAGTCCATGGTAAACTCAATATTTATCTTTACCACATTTGAAAAGCATTAATTCTCCTGTCTCCCTTATTCAGTATTCCACTTTCACAACCATATGATGTAACTGAAAATACCTTTGTCTTCAATGTAGCATCTTTACTTTTCAACATTTTAAAGAGGTGTTTTGCAACAGCTTTTCACAATATAATGTGTCTTTTGATTTCTTGACAGCTGCTTCTATGGGTGTTGATTGTAGAACCAAGTACAGCAAAATCTTGGACAACTTCAATCTTTCTCCATTTATTATGAAGTTGCATACTGACCTAGTTGTAAGGACTATTGTTTTGTTGATGTTGAGGTGCAATCCATACTGAAGGCTGTGTTCTTTGATTTTCATTAGCAAGTGTTTCAAATTCTCTTCACTTTCAGCAAGCAAAATTATGACATCTGCATATCACAGGTTGTTAATAGGTTTTCCTCCTCCAATCCTTATGTCATGTTTTTCTTCATAAAGTCCAGCTTCTCAAATTATTTGATCAGCATAGAGATTGAAGAGGTATGGTGAAAGGATACAACCCTGATGCATACATTTCCTGACTTTAAATCAAGGAGTATTTCCTTTTTCTGTTCAAACAACTGCCTCCTGGTCCTTGTACAGATTCCTTGTGAGTACAGTTAAGTGCTCTGGTATTCCTGGTCTTCACAATGTTAGCCATAATTTGTTGTGATCCACACAGTCAAATACCTTCGCACAGAGTCAACAAAACATAGATAGGCATCTTGCCCATATTCTCTGCTTTTGGCCAAATCAATTTGACTGACGTCAGCAGTGATGTCCCTGGTTCCACATCCTCTTCTAAATCTGGCTTTGTTCCCTGGTAATTCCCTGTCAATATACTGCTGCAGTTTTTTTTAATGGTTTTTACCAAAATTTTACTTGCATGTAATAAATAGCAAATGGTGACTATAAATGCAGTTATCACTACTGAAGGTACAATTTGAAAAGGGGCTTAAAGGAAAAGTAACTATAAATAGAACACAGAAACATGCGTGAAACAAAGAACACACTGTGTATGGGTGACATGGTCACTGGCCTTAAATGCCAGTGCTTTGTTTTTGTTTTTGTGTTTTATTGTAATGCAGTTCGCAGCACAATACTACTGTTCAGAAAGCATCCCCCTAGAGGACAGAAATAGCATAACAATTTAACAGGAAGGGTATTTTGTAGACTTTCCTGGCAGTTAATCCTTTAACTCTGTCAATATCATTAATATCTCACACAAGATTAAAATGAAGGAAGAAGAACATTAAAGCCTGAGGTAAATATTAAAGTAAAAATTTTAAAAACTAAGTATCAATGGCCTTTCACAAAGTTTATTTCTTGGTTATATAAATTGGGAATTGGGGAAGAGGAAATGTGCTTGTGTTATTACTTAGAAACCCTGGCTGAGAGAGGCCCTGCTTCTTAATGGCACAGTCTTCATTACCTTCCTTAAGAACTATGGCTAAGAGAGCACCCTCAAGTTATGGCAGGAGAGTCTCCAGGCAGCCCCCACTATTGGCCAAGCTTACTAATATGACCACACTTAACTACAAGAAAGAACAACTGGTTTGGGGATGAATGGACAGCTTCTGTCACAAGGTGCTCGAATAAAAGGAAAGATCTGGGAGGAACCTGTGAAGAAGTCTGTTGTTGTTAGGTGCCATCAAGTTGGTATCTGACTCATAGAGACCCTGGGTACAATAGGCGAAACACTATTGTCAGTGCTTCTCTGCTGTTCATAGGATTTTCAGTGGTGGATTGATTTTTGGGAGTGGGTTGCCAGGTCCTTCTCCCAAGCCTACAGCACCTGGTGTTCCCAGGTGGTCTCCCATCCAAGTACTAACCAGGCCTGACCCTGCTTAGCTTCCCAGATCTGACGGGATTGGATGCCACAGGGCTATGGCTGCAGATGTCTAGGTAGCTAGATTAAAAAAAAATTAACCTTTGAGAACCTATAGGAAAGGGGAGGGAATTAGATCGAAAGAGATGGGAGAAAACTGTGAACAAAATAGGGTTGTTAAAGGCAGAGAAGTGACGTCAGCAGCAAAAAGCAAGCTGAATAAGGTGTTAATACATGATAAGAAATTGTCACTTTCTTAATTTTGCTCACAGTAGACCCTAGCCTTATCAAATTAGAAGTTCTGGCTTGTTTGTTTGTTTTAAACATTTTCTGCAATAGGCTAACTATGTGTCAGGACACAATAACATCTGGCACTGCTTGATCAAGGTAATTGGTACTGGTGATAAGATTGTGAAATGTGCAGAGTTCTCAGAAAAAAAATAATTACTGTCCTCTTCCTTAGCTCTAGCTCTCTGTTTACTTTAGCTATGAAATTCTATCTTCTGTCAGCAAGATTATAACCCAAGCTGTCTGACACTTTTAAGGGTACTGTTGAGAAAGGTGAGATTTTTCTCACAAGTTAAATTGTCTAAACTAAAGGCCATGTCCTGCCCATAGTGCGTTTTGTATTTGTATGACTTATGTGCCCTGTCAGTTCATCACCATATATATTAATTGACAAAGTAAATGTGGAGACACAATCATAGTATAAAATCAGTAATATGTGTGTGTTTCTCCTCTTAAAATAAATTTCTACAAATAAAATTATTGCATTAGAGAGTTTTTACATTTTAAATATATGCTAAATTGCATTTCAAAAAGATAATGCTAACTGCATTTCCCACTAATAATGTATGAAATAGCCTGGATTTTTGTACCTGTGCCAAGAGTAGATAGTTATCATCTTCTACTTCTTATAAGCAATTTGTTTAACATTTATAGTTCTTACAGAAAAAATAATCATATGGCACACACTTAAAAAGTATTTTGTATTTACCTTTGTATTAGCACTAAAATATGTTTATTTCAAGATGATATTTATAAATTGTTCTAACATAAAAGCAGCAAAAATATAATTCTGAAATTACAAAAGAGTTAAACTGGAATCCATAATTAAGTTATTCTCATGTTTGCAAGTGTGATTCTGCAATAAATACTATGCAGCTCTACTGTAAGCTTTCTAGGTTTGGTTTAAACACACACATACACACATACACATGCACATTTTCAGTGTGGGAGGCATTTATAAGTTCAAGTCCATGTACTTCTTTGAAACAGTTCTTCAAGAGCCAAGCAGCCCTAAAACCTGAAGGGCTCAAATGAGACCATAAAGCAAGCAGAAAAAAGTTAAATTAGCTGGTATAAATAAAACTCCTACATAAGATCTAAAGTATGTGATAATCTGCAGGCAATCAGAATTACTTCTGGGTTGTTCTGAAGAATTCTTTAGAACAAATTTCATCAGAAGGAGTGAAGAAGGTAGAGATTTTAACACTATCAAGTGCATTTAGGTGATGTGTTTCTTTTGTACTGACTCCTCTGAGTGAGCTAGTTAGTGAACTAGTCACTAATAATTTCTTTACAAACCAAATCAAGCCTATGAAAAAATCAAGCTGATATTCAAAATAGCATGTCATCATCTTGAATCCACTCTAATGAGCTATCTTTGAAATAAATGTTCAACCTCAGTATGAGATGTCTATCTAAAATAAGTACTTCCAGCACATCCAACAATACAAGACAGCATATCTGTTTCTAGAATTCAGGTTGTGCCAGAATTCTCAATATGTGAAACCAATAGCCCATATCAAAAGTTATAGCTCCCGCTACAAAGCCTTGGACTGCCATGTCCATGTGGATAACGTGAATGGACATTTTAGTATTTCTCTTGTTCTTCAATTTCGATAAACCTTATTCAATAGTTGTTGCCTACTCACCATACCAGTAGGGACAAGCAGTGCTTCTTTAGCTTTTCTGGTGGTAAGTTTGGATTTCTGTTCTTCACTATATGAAGAGAAAGAAACATCTGTGTTGGTGGAGGTAGTGATTTCTTGAAGAATCTTCCAAAAACAACAAAACTCCTCATGATTCAACTAGCTTCTCCCATTTGTTTTTAATTTGAAGTTCATAGTGACACAGATATATGAAAGGTTGTAATATAGGACTCTTTTTACAAGCAATTTTTTGTTCATGAAGAGAAAGTTGTGAAGCATTATAAAATATACAATGGAGCTATGCTCAACCATGATTCAGTTTTACTTTTTACTAGAATTTACTAGAATTTCTTTAATAGTTTATAATATCACGGGGGTGGTTATCACTACCCTCCAGGAAAAATTTTACATGTAGGTTCTGGGGCATAGGTCAGTGTGGAAGTGTATGCTTAGCATGTGCAAAGACTTGGGTTCAATCCCCAGCAGGAAGAAATAATTTTATGTTTAGTAACATTTATATATTACATTGTATTATTTTCATTTATAACTTGTGGCAAAACAATACATCATGACTAGTGAAAACTGTGTGTCATCAAATATTTTCCGATCTAATCCACACTTTTTCAATAGTTTTAGAGGACTACAAAAATTAGATGTGGATTAGAATCCAGTGCAGGTCGGATTCACTTCAAAGCAGCATTGGATTCCCACTTGAGAGCTCTCTCACATGAATTGAATCTGCATATAATTCTAATCAGTACCTGATTTTGTATCCCTCTCAAACTGAAGAGGTGTATGGATTGGATTCCAGAATACATGGTAATTACATCAGTCAAAGGCAGAATTGTCCTCAACATATTTTTTTAACTCCAACTGTCCATAATTTAACAACTCTTGCAGAATTGAAGTTATATTATCTATATTTTATATAGATAAAATATATATTATTTGGAGAAAACAGAAATCACCATGGCTTCTGAAGACAGTCTTACAATTTTTTTAAACAAAATATGTCTCAAGCTTCCCTTCTTAAATTCTATTGCCATCTAATACCATAACTGTTGCTGAAAGAGTTTTATGTATTCTTCTTGGACAACAACTTTTATTACCAAAAATCAGAAAAGTCTTCTATACAGGTCCTTACATTCTATCCACAGTGGAATATCACCTCTTTTCTTAATATAGTCACTTTTTTTCATTTTTATAAGTTCTTATTATTGCTCACATTGCTTCCTTTTTATCTAGTACCCTTTTCTTTCTTTTTTATTTTGTGAACTACTTCTCATGCTTCAAAGATTAATTTGTCAGAGATACAGCATGTTGTGCCTGTCCCTACACAATCCTTCTTGTAGAAATAAAGTAGTTCCTATTACAGTTGGACTGGATGTAATCACTTATCCAGTCCAACTGGGCAGCCAAGCCAGCCAATTGGACCAGAAGCAAACCCCTCTGCTCAGCCAATCATAACCCTTGACCAGAAATTTAAAGTCGAGTCTCTGAAAAGCCAAGTAATATGTTGAGCAGAACTCAGTTGAATGTTAGTTTACAGTGGGGACAGAATTTATGCCACCATGACAAAACATATGTGTAAATTACAATGGAGCAGAAATTATAAGCAAACTAATGGAGCTGGTATGTAGAATGTCTTCCATACAGATTTTCATTAGAAGTATCTCTCCAACTCATGTCTTCTTTTTGCTTTCTTTTTGAATCTCAGACAGCCTTATGTGCAAGGAAGACTTGTTCTAATTACTCTGTAAAGTAATTATTAAATAAAAATCACAAAATCTTACTCAATCCACTCTTCTCTTACTAGAATTCAAATGAATTGAATATTTCAATTATTTTTTAATCTCAAATCCTTGATGGAAATAAAGATATAGGTATACCTCTAAATGCCTTCTTTTTTCTTGAAATTAAAGTTCACATACTACCTCTTTCCTGAAGCTTTTCTGAGTAGCTATGTTGTTGTTATTAGGTGCCAATAAGTCCAACTCATAGTGACCCTATGTACAACAGAATGAAACACTACCTGACAGTGTGCCATGTCTGGCACTATTGTAAGTGTTTCTCTGCTATTCATAGGTTTTTTGATGACTGATTGTTTTAGGAGTAGGCTGCCAGGTCCTTCTCCCAAGTCTACAGCATCCAGTATTGTCAGGCCGTCTCCCATCCAAGGACTAACCAGGCCTGACCCTGCTTAGCTTCCAAGATCAGATGGAATCGGATGCCAGAGTGGTACTTCTATAGGAATTGGGTAGCTATAGGCTAATTTAATTAATTGCTAATATGTTGTCAGGAATTACTATATATAATGTTTTATTATCCAGTAGAAAAGACCTCAATTTAGTGCCTAGTCTAACAACTCAACAGCACCTAACAACAACAATAAACTGTGTATAATGGTATTATTATAGTGGTGTATTAATCTCACACCTATATTGTAAAGTTTATATTCTTTCCATATGATCAATGGAGTTGTGTTCTTTGCCCATTATGCAGTTAGAAACTGTTAGCTATGACTCCACTTAGAAACTGATTTCAGAGACTATGTTTCTAATTACTGTGTTTCTAATTAAACCAATGTCTAGCCCTGTTTATGTATTGTCTCTCTCGCTAAATAGTAAGCTCTTTAAAGTTAGAAGCCAATATTTTACACATCTTTTTAAAATGCCAGCATAGTGGCCACTGAGCAGATCAGCCTCAATAAATGTGCATATTGAAATAAAAATCTCTGGTATTACCTAGAATATCATCCTAGATTACTGGTGTGATTGACTATATCTAAGCAGCCCATATACAAAACATATAAAGGCCCACATATGCTCACAGAGTTGTACAAACATCAGAAGCCAAAATTATGTAGATTATTTTATGTGTTTTTAGTATATGGATAAATAATATACTTTCTATTTTGATGATATACTCAGTATAGTGTTTCAATGTTTCAGAAGGTATAAGAATTATAATGATAGAATTTAAAAGAAACCATTTTACAATCTTAATGGCAGCACAGTCTATTTTTATTAGACTATATAAGAGAGTAGGGTGTGGTGGTGCATGACTCTAATCCCAGCATTTAGAAGGCTGAGGTAGGAGGATTGTGAATTCAAAACCAACCTGGGTTACATAGCAATACCGTGTCCCAAACATAAAAGACTATTAAAGAAAGTAAATCACATGGTAAAGTTAGATAATATAGACAATTTAAAAATAAAAGAAAGTTTCATAATTTTACCTGTAATTCCACAAATACCAGTGAGTGTTTTGACTACACAATAAGGAAAACTGAAATTAATAAAAAAATTTATTACTTCCTAATTGTATTACTAACCCCATGAGGAATTAGCAAAACTTGATTTACCATAGGAAAAAATTCATAAAATGTTTTGATCTATTAAAGTATTAATGATCACATTTAAGCTACATATTTATGATTTTTTTTCTAAACAATATATTCTATCCTCATTCTTATCAATAGATTAAATAGAGTTTGAAATGTTCAGCTCTTCTAGCAAAACAAGAAAAGGTAAAGGACTTGTGGTCTGATTTGATAACTATTTTAAAAGCAAAATATTTAGAAGAAAGCATGATTTTTGGTTTTATATTTTTCATCAAAACTCAGGCATTATACTCCAAATATACCAGGACTTGAACATGATAGTTTTGTGCCTGTAGGACAATCTTTGATACAGCAAAAACTCTGGAAACAATTTAATTGTCTATCAATAATGGCTGGTTAAATGAATTAGAAGGTAACCAATCCAATATATTACAAACTTAATGCTACCATTAAGTGGAACGAGTTAGCTGGGCCTGGTGGTACATGCCTATAATCCCAGAACTCTGGAAATTGAGCCAGGAGGATGCCAAGTTTGAGGCCAGCCTGGACTACACGTGGACATCCTGTCTGAAAACAAAACAAAAACAAAACAAAACAAAACAATGCAGGGAATGTAGCTCAGTGGTAGAGCACTTGCTTAATATGCCCACATCCATGAGTCTGATCTTCAGCAAAAAGAAGAAAAAATAAGAAAAGGAAGGAAGGAATGAACGAAGGAAGGAAGGAAGGAAGAAGGAAGAAAGCAAGGAAGGGAAGAAAGAAAGGAAAGAAGGAAGGAAGGAAGGGAGGGAGGGAGGGAGGGATGGATCCTGCAACAACAACATCTGAAAGACACTCAAAGACAGCAAGGTGCAGAGCAGTGTGCAGAGTATATTAACATAAAATAGTAAAATACCCTGTGCCATTTTCCCATGTTCATGCAGTTTCCATTCAAATAAATTGCTTGAAGTTAAGAAACCATCACTACAAAACAGTTTATGCAGCCATTATATAAAAGTTTTAGATTCCTTATATGACCCATTTTTGGGTCTGCATTGCATATGACTTTCTTCTTCCAAACGCTTAGCAAATAAACTGTCTACAACTTTGATAATTTTTCCAATTTCATAAATATATAAAATTTCTTTTTCATGGAAATCTCTTCCTAAATTCCCAGCTGGAAAGGAAGAAGTAGTAACCCTCCTTGGCTGATTTCTTACTCTCCCACCTCCAGCCTGAGATAGTCATCAGGAAAAGCTAGAACCGGGGCTGATGGACTGATCTGCTCAAAGATGGAGAGTTTCTGGCCATAGTTGGCTCCTGTAGAAAAGAAGAGACCTAATAACCAGGACCTTTTAAGTGCTTTTTCCTCTTCCCTTTCAAAACAGAAGGCCTTTCTTTCTTCTTTTCCATGAAAAGGTTTCCTATTTTCTTTTCCTTAGTGTGCTTTATTAGAGATGATCAGCCTTAGAATTAGCTTTCCTCACACTTCAGACAACAAGCACATATAGAAAAGGGAAGTTTCTCCTGGGTGAGGAAGTTGAGACTTACAGACAAAAGGATTGTAGCCCCAGGCATTCTGCCAGGTCCTCTTTCAGAGAAGAGTGAACCAAATCTTGTGTCCTGTTGGCTTAGCCCCTTAAAACTGAACCACTTCGAGAAACACAAAGCAACAAATATTCCGGAACATCTGGGCTATTTAAGGAAACTTTTTGGACATTTAATCAGTAACTACTATCCTTTGAATGTGTTGAACCCAGCATTTTGTGGTTTTGATGCAGATTTTCAGAATACTATAGAGTAAGTATATGGGAGAAGGATGTGGCAGTCCCCTCCTGAAACAATCAGCCATTAAAAACACTATGAGGGTCACTATGAATTATTCATGACTGGATGGCACCTAACAACAACAACAACAACAACAACAACAACAACAACAACAGAATAAGTATAAATTGAATAGCTGTTTTTCTTCTTTCCCAATATAAATATCAAATTTGGCAGGTAATAATGAGAAGATAGTTTAGATTTCAGGGGTATAGGGTTTCTTTAAGACACTAGGTCCCTATCCTCATTCCAATCAATAAATTTCAGGGTAATCAAAATCTGAAGTAGTCCCCTAGCAAGAGAAGAAATGTGGACTATGCAGGATTTGTGATTGTTATTTAATAATTATTTTAAAGTATACTCTTCCTTGGATGGAGGAATATTTAAGATGCTTCGAATTAATTATTTGGTACAAATATTTGTTACCTGTATTTCCATACATCCATCCCCTTCATATTAATGACCTGGTAATTTGTAGACATTTCCTTCCTGTCTAATAGATAAGGATGATTTAGGTAAATATTATTAACTTATTGGAAACTATTTTTGAAAGTAGTTATGTAAGATTCAATCTCATAATACCAAAATCATTTTTTATGGAGAATATATATTTTTTAAATTTACTCAATTCCATCTTATATTTAGACAATGTGTTTTCTCTGATCATTTTTAAACATGTCACATTACTGTACCTCTAGAATACACAGGCACACAGATACACATGCACACACACCCCTCTAAGATCACAATCCCAAAATTTATCTATGTCTGTAACATCTCATGATATTAAATATTAAATTTTATTTCAAGGACTACAACAGCCTAGAGAAAAATATAATCTAAGCATTGAGACAGTATGCTTCAGAAAACAAGCTAGTATTTCATGTTAAATTTTAGATACTCATCACTTATCATTCCAAGAGCTTCTTGCATTCTAAACTCTAAAATTAAAAGGGGAGAAAGGTTATGCATTTAGGAACTATAAACTGAAATTATTTCAGTTTAATATAGAATATTTATCAGAGACAAGATAACAATCAATGTGTACAAAAATTTACAAAACAAGAGAAACAACAGACAATGTAGCACCTTTAGAAAAATAATTAAAAGTTTTCTTGCATTTACAGGTAAGTGCTACACTGGAAATTTACAACACAGTAATTTACTGCAATCACAGGGGAGTTCCATAAAGAAACAAGGCTCTTACACTCCAGATTTTTGGAAGGTATTATTGGAATGCTTTCTATAATCACAAAATTTGTACATTCTTAGGATTGAGCTGACAAAAGTAATAAAAGATTTTCATGGCATATATTATATAAAAGGAGTCCACTGCATTCAGACCGCTTGTTTAGTGTCTCTGACAAGTGTGAAGCCTAGAAGAATTACTGGCTTGATGGTGATCTTTCTGTATCCGGCAAGACAGACCTTCTCCACAGTAACAGCGCTGGAATATCTCCAACCCGTGGGACCCTTTTCTCCTGTGCTTAGTGCACACTTGACCTTCTTTGAGGACAGGTTTGCAGATCTTGGACCAGAAGTGTCTAGCACAACACAATCCTGTGGCACAGTCTGATGATCGGAGACAGACAGAACCTTCTTGTCCTGTGAAAGACACAGAAGGAAAAGTACATAGTTACTGCTAAGGCTGCATCACTTCATGAAGGTAATTCAAAGTACACTTCTGATCTACTAAGAGTAATGACTCCAAACGTCCTTAACTCTACCTTTGGTGTGATACATTTTTGAAGACAGTGTGGTTCTTCCAGAGTACCCATCCAAGGTGCTATGATCATTACCAAAACTTTCCACGATGGTTTCCTCGATTTCCCCTCGATGGAAATGGCTGTGATCAGAAGGCATGCATATTCCTAAGGAAGCCAGAAATTGTAATTAATTTCCAGGTTGTAATGTGTTGCTGCTAACAGCCACTGCATGGGTAGTCTGTCATGCTTACATCCATTGATGTAGTCATTGTAGCAACTTTCGTTTAAACCCAAGGCAAACTTCCTTCCTAATGTTAATGCAAAACTTCCCAGATGGACAGAAGCATCCATGATCACTGCACAGTCTTACGCCATGTCCCCAGAATGGCCACTTAAAAAACTTTCCCACTAACTGTGGTTGTACCAGTGAGATTTCTGTCCATTTTAATATCACCCTTGGGGTAAGAAAAAGAAAATCAGTCACTGAAAAAATTTGTTCTTAGATATAATTTCTCTGCCCTTGGTGCTATATGGGTATTGCCCTGTATGGGTATTGCCAGACTGAGATAAACAGATGCAGTTCCAGCTGCCTGGAAGGTTGCAATCTCACCCACCAGTTACTTTACGGTATAATTTCTATATTACACAGATTTAATTAGTTCATCCTGGAGTGCTGCTGGGTCCTAGGAGGATAGCCACCCTGTAAGTTTATTTCTGGAGACCTCTTTGGCTGTCTGAGTGTACCTCTTTCAAACATTAAAATTTTGTGGATCTGTGGTTGGGGGAGGAGTACTTATTTTAAGGAAGCAGAGGGTGAAGGGAAGGGAAAGGCTGGAGAGGCCAGGATGTGAGGGTACCAAGATTTCCTTTAAAACGGTCAGAATAGATAAATCATGTCGGCTTCTGGTTGACAAGTTTCAACACCCAGAGATCAGGAGCGAGATGACATACTAAACCGTGAAAGTTACATTAAGAAAAATGGATGGGTCAGGAAAAAGCCAACGTTGCTTTTCTTGGTCTCCCTTTCTGAAAGGCCCCATCTCTCTCCCCATCCTGTTTCTCAACTGACCTCAAGGATCGCCTGAGACTATTTTTTGGAAAGGTCCATTCCGAGGTAAATTGCTGTGCTAAATCATTGAGGGACACATAGCAAGATAAACAGCTCCGGGACTTCCAGGCTTCCTCTCTCCCCTCCCAGGTGAAACACTCACAGTGAAATTATTTTAGGGAAACCCGGCGCACTGAACACCTATTTTCAGGTGGCACTCCAGCGTTCACAGAGTGGAGAGAGCGCTTTCGTTTATTCCTAGGCACTCACGGGCAGGATGTTTTCTAGTCTGAAAAGGGGCAACAGGACTCACCGTTCTTGCAGTAGTTCCCGGGGCAACACATAGCGTGGCGCATGCAGCGTTTTCGGCGCTTTCTGCAGGCGAGGCAGATTTGCACATTTGCGCCGCCTCCGCGGGTGGGACTTGCGCAATACTCGTCTGTGCTGCACTCCTCGTCCTCTGCGCATGGGTATGGCTACGGGAAGGGAGCGGAGAGCAGGTGAGGTTCCGAGTACCCACACTCTCGCACCCAGACGCTCATCACAGTCCCCATCTGGCCGGTTCTGCAATAGCTGGCTCAGCTCACTGCTCCCAATGCAGCATTTCCAATTGCTCCCTGACTCTCCCTCACCCGCAGCACGTTCTACTTTCTACTCTCTAAACAAGACCCTTCAGGATCCACAGCGCGCCTGGATCCCCGTCACGCCTCCTCACCTGGTAGTTGTCAAGGGTCTGGTACTTGTTCCCGCCCTCGTACAGAATTCCTGGCGCCACGCTGACCGCGGAGCCTGGGTGCCCGGCAGCGCCGCCCTGCGGTGGGGGCAGATTCTTGATCGCATTGGAATTGACCAGGACTGCGTTCAGGATCGCGCTCACTCCGAGCAGAGGGTGGCTGCAAAGAGCCGCCGCTACCAGGGCGACCAAGAACCTGGCAGCTCCCACAGCACCCAGAGCCGTCATCTCAGAAGGACTCAAGTGGGAGGAAGAAAAAGAAAGGGATGTCACTTGGCACGCCTGGCCCCAAGGAGACAGAGCTGGCGCAGCCGCAGAAGCAGAGTCTCCGGAGCCGCCAGCCGTCGGTCCTGACTGCCCGGCGCGCGCAGCTCGGAGCCGCCGCTGCCACCTTTATACTTTGGGCTGTGAGTGCTCCCGGCCCCTCCGGGGGAAACAACAAAGCCAGGATGGGATTTCAAAGCGTTGGGAGGGGCTGAAGGGGGTGTGTTTGTGTACACGAAGGGGTGGGGGACTTTGACACTCTTCGCTTCGCCCCTCCCTTGCTTGGCCGTCCTTCTGGCCTTACTCACCTAGGGGTGACGGTCACCAGTGAGCTTTAGAGCCCAGGACTTTCACAAACGCTGTGGGCTGGAGATCTAGCCGCTTGGCTGCTCTTACCTTGCAGTTCTTGTGTAGGGGTTCGATTATTTGTATCTAAAATACTTTTTAGAGTCAGTTGCTGATAGGTTCTACAAAAGCGCTCCCCCCTTCCCTTATGCCAACACTCGTTTATAGTGCAAACAAATAATGTTCAGTATTAAATACACCCGATCTGTCATTCACAGGCTCTAGGGAGATGTGCCTGCAAGAGGGCCAGGTGGCTAGTGCAAGTTACTGATTAACCCTTGGGCGTTGCGATTTGCAGCTGTGGACGAGGTCCCCGGCTTTAAGTTTGTCCAGTCGCTCCCCCCACCTCACCCCGCCTCCTCGAGGGCACTAGGAGAAAAATGTGCAAAGACAAGGAAATTTGCACATCAAACGAGGATAAGTAGGAAGAAGACCTAACTCTCTTTTGATGCGAAGTTTAGAGAGGAAGGCAGGCGAGAGACTGGCATTTGGAAATTAGATCGGGGTGGAAGAGGGAAATGACCATCCCATAATCAAGCTATTTAATGTGGTTCTTTGAATCTGGTCAGTCTCGGCTGTAGATGAACTTGATTAGGCAGATACGCGAGATCAAAGTGGCCGGAGCCAGAGCGGACAGGGCCCATCCCTGCCGGTCAGTCGTCCTTCCCCGGTGCCCCCCTTCTCAGTGGTGGGCTAATGGAGAGAGATAAGAAACCCCAAAGGCTTAGCGCCTGACTTCCTCATTAGTATTTCATATCGCAATGCTTGAGAAAGCTTTCTTTTGATCCCAAGTCAAACCCTCCGCAAGACTGGGGAATAAACCCTGGGGGGAAGATAACAGACTACCTTGTGGAAAAGGAGAGCTGAAAGCGAACCAGAGAGTGAATTTGATGCTATTTATATCAGTGTATAAAAGTAATAAAGTAACGCTGGTGCATAAGAATGTTGTCTGAGACTCTTGTCATGAAATAATTATTCAGCCAATAAAAACATACAAGAACCCTCGTGCCCTGGCACTATTGCTTTACCATCCTCATTACTGCTTTTTCTCTTTTTCTGAGAGGTGGGGGTGGGGGAAGGATGCAACAAACATAAATATTTATGGTAGAGTTTTCATTTAGAGAATATAGTTCCTATTCTGAGTGCTCTATTCATAGAAATTATAAAAGATATAGTAATAATACTATTATAGTCATAACCAAAGACAGGAAATGTACATAATTCTTTTATAAACAGGTTGGTGTTATAAGAAAATGTACCACTTCTCTGTGAGTATGGAAAAGGAAGAGATGATTGACAATCACTGTTGAATAGAAAAGACTGGATTATATTTATTTTTTTGCTCCCCTAGTCCCTAGTTGTTGTTGTTGTTAGGTGCCCTCGAGTGGAGTCCGACTCATAGCGACCCTCATAGGGTTTTCAATGGCTGACTGTTTCCGGATTGCCTTGGGAGTGGGTTGCCACATCCTTCTCCCATTTTGTGGTGCCGGGAATCAAACTCGGGACCTCAGAGACTGCAGAGCAGCGCTCTACCAACTGAGCTAAATCCCAGCCTCCCTAGTCACTAAACTGTCTATAATTACTCCACTTGCTTACCTACAATAGTCATGACTGTGTGGGCCACCAAATGTAGACAATGATAGTCCTAAAATTGTGGAGATGGAATATTTCAAAAGTTTGTGATGATGTGTGTTCTGGTTCCTTGAGTTTTGTGAAAATGGTGCCTCTAATTACACTGGGCTTGCAGCCATAGCCCTGTGGCATCCGATCCCACAGATCTCAGAAGCTAAGCAGGGTCGGCCTGGTTAGTACCTGGATGGGAGACCACCTGGGAACACCAGAAGCTGTAGGCTTGGGAGAAGGACCTGGCAACCCCCCTCCCAAAAATCAATCTGCCATTGAAAACCCTATGAACAGCAGAGAAGCACTGACAATAGGGGTTCCCCTGTTGTACAGAGGGTCACTATGAGTCGGATACCGACACGACGGCACCTAACAACAACAACAATTACACTGGTGCCCTTCTCATCCCAAATTCCATCCATCCTTCAAAGTTTCCTCTAGCTTGTTGACAACTTCAGCTTGAAAGTCTACAGTGAACTAAATCCTATATGTTTCTTTAGGTTTTATTATGCATAGGTACAATGCAGTAGATGGAGCAATTTCTCTGGAAATGCTTAGAACACATTGAAAATTTAGAAACAAAGGGAGATTTTTAAATTGTCTTTTTAAAAGTGAACATCAAAACAAATAAGAAAAAAAAAAACGCATGTGAATTAACAACAAAACAGGTCTACCTGGACAGGTACCATCCTATTGGACTCAAAGTGGACATGAAGACATTACAGAATAGAAAGGTAAAGGAATAAGTTTTTAGATAACACATTATGATTTGAAGACTAACGTCATTAACCAATATGTTGAGTACCTTCGTTGTACTATAAAATCTACAAGTTGTCTTAAACTTGTGTGATGTTAAAATGTGAAGAAAAAAATCCTCTGCCTATCTGAAGACTGAAAATGTCTCTTGCTGGTCCTATTATCCTATTTAACTACTTCTAGAAATACACTTGGGCTGGGGTTTAGCTCAGTTGATAGAGTGCTGTCCTGCACTCTCTGAGTTCCACTCCTGGGTTCTATCCCCAGCACTACAGAAATGGGAGAAGGACCTAGCAATCCACTCCTGAAACAATCCCCCAAACAATCAGCCATTGAAAACCCTATTCATAGCAGAAAAGCATTGGCACAGGACCAGGAATGACCCAGTGTTAGGGAATGTTTTGTTCTGATGTATATAAGGTCACTATGAGTGGGACCAGACTCCTTGGCACCTAACAATAGCAACAGAAATCCACTTGTGCTACTCTAAAGGCCAGCTCCTTTCCCTATTTTTCAGAAGAGATGGTCCATGATTAATACATGTAACAGTAATGAATTCTGTTCATCAAGAGCCTGGATTCACAAATGAAACCACTGGACTGGTTTGTGAGTCTCCCAGTTCCCATCTTCTTTTTGAACTTGTCCTGGATTTAAAGCTAATAATGCATAGACCGGGCTGGGATTTAGCTCAGTGGGTAGAGCACTGCCCTGCAGTCTCTGAGGTCCCGAGTTCAATTCCCAGCACCGCAAAAATGGTAGAAGGGCCTGGCAATCCACTTCCAAGGCAATCCCGAAACAGTCAGCCATTGAAAACCCTATGAGGGTCGCTATGAGTCGGATACCGACTGAAAGGCACCTAACAACAACAACACAACAATGCATAGACCGATGTCTGAGTTCTTACCAGGTACTAACCACTACACTTGATACTGTTTTATGAAAGATAAGTACTCATCATCTACCTTCAAATTATTTGGTGTAGGAGGGGAAGTAAGCTCAAGTGATTGATGGGAGCAGCTAGCCCTCAGAGAGGACTGAGTATGTCGCATGGCAATCTTTTGTACCAAATGGAGAAATTTTTTTTTTCAGTAAAGTCTCCATTTGAAAACCCTTTCCATTTGTTTTGCCCACAGGGCTGAAGAGCAGAAGGTAGGTATAGAGGTTAAAGTTCATTGTTCCCTCAGCATTGGTGAATATTCAGTTATCCTCATTGTTAGGAGTATAACTTTAAAAAAAGAAAGGCAAGTTCCTGTCTTCAGGAAGTTTTCAGTGTGAGTTAGCTGAGGAAGCATAATATATTTCCACGGGCATGGAGAAAGTTTTATTCAAAAACATTATATTAGTCATGAGGAAGAAGGAGAAAAGTCTAGGAAAAGGAGGTCTGAGGATTCTTTGAGTCTCTTCTACTGCTGGATGGCAGAGTGGGTGGGAGCCAGGGCAGGTGTATTTAGTCTGTTAAACTTAGTTTATTTTGTCCTAGAAGGAACTCTGCCTCCTATTTGATCTGGTTTAAATATGACCATATTTTCTGAAATAAGTTTAATATTTTTGTATTTGGAGAAATATGTTTAGCACTGTGGAATTGAGCCTTATACTGAGGAATAGCATAATAAGACATGTCTTCCTCATATTTGAGGTGCTGAGTGCCAGGCATAGAATAGTAATTATCCTCTTCATCCATGAGGCAGACAGACAAACACACCCCTACAACTACTAGGCTGTTCACAGATATTTTTCCATGTTTGTTATTTAAAGTTCTTTTGTGACTGGAACATTTTAAAATCCCTCCTTCCTCTCTCTCTCTCTCTCTCTCTCCTTCCTTTCTTTTCTTCCTTTCTTCTTTCTGTCTTCGTCTTTGCAAAATCAAAGGAAATAGATTCATTGCCATTTGATTTTGCTTCACTAGGAAAACACTGAGTGTGTGCGGGTGTTGCCAACATTTTTGTTGGTGCCAATCTTAAATTTATAGCAGAGATTCCTCATTCCTGATGTTTAATAAAAATGTTATGACTTTCTCATTGGCTTTTTAAAGATTTTTGGTCTTAATACTCCTCATGATGTTAAAAGAGCTTTTAGATCAGGCCTGTGTTATGACTCCCATGGGAGGATGGATTTTCTGCAGTTCACAGTACAAAGAGAAGACCAGCATTGACAATGATTACATTGATTTGGTCAGTGGAGATGGCCAACCCAGATAAATATGGCTTCATAGTAGCTTCCTAACCTAGCTTAGAAAAATATACTGGAGCAGGACATTAAAGTGAATCAGAGAAATACAACCCAGAGCCCAGGAAGATTTAACTAAAAGCTAGTGAGAGTGACTAGACGAGACATCTGACTCTAACTTTTCTGGTCTCTTTTCACTCAGAAAGGTCTACATGGGGAGTGCAATAGCCTCTTAATATCCCCTAAACATAATATTTCAAGAAGGCCAGTATCAGCAGAAGGCAGGATGCAAGACCCTCATGAGACATTTGTCTTCCTTCATGTCACTGTGTTACTATTATTACATCCTTTATAATATAGGCATCTCCAAGGGTCATGGCCAAAAGAGGCCTCCTACCATGGAGTCAGGAGGGTGGGGCTTTTTCACTGTGGCAACCACCAGCTGGTAAGTATGGGAATCTGATAAAGCCTTTTAACTATGTGTTGTTGTTGGTTTTTCATTTGTAAATGGTAGGGGTGGGGCTTCTGGCTACAAAAGCCTCTCTCTCTCTTTCTCTGCATGCTGTCAGGGCAAAGCCTTCTGTATTCTAGTTAAATATCTTGCATGAGGCCTGTTCTTTTAGGATTAGGCTTTCTCTGCATGCTGTCAGGGCAAAGCCTTCTGTATTCTAGTTAAATATCTTGCATGAGGCCTGTTCTTTTAGGATTAGTCCAAAGATAATTATTGCCATCAATACTGTGAATTTCCTAATTTTGAAGAATCTGGCAAATAAAGTTTAAATCCCTGGAAATAAGGTGAATTGCTTGAACCTGATTTTTTCCTAAACGATGCATGCATTTGCGTGTGAGTGTGTATGTGTGTGTGATTGTGTGCATACCTGTGCACGTGAGAGCAAGATTGTTTTTCCACCACAAAAAGTTGTGTTTTTAGTTTTGTCTACTATCACCAAATTTCAAACAAGTCAATTGTATTAGGACCTTAGGGTTAAAAACAGAAGAACTTTGCACTGCAGGAGAATGAACCCAGATGTGGGTTAGAAACAGAACTATTAACTTTTGGCAAGGGAATAAGAGGAAGGTTAATTACAGGCACACTAATTGTGTGCAAGGGCTGGGGTTTAACTCAATTGGTAGAGTGTTTGTTCTGCATGCTCTGAGGCCCCAAGTTCGATTCCCCGCACCACCAAAATGGGAGCAGGACCAGCATCCCAACCCTGAAACAATCAGCCATTGAAAACCCTATGAGTAGAAGAGAAGCACTGACATAGGGTTGGGCGTGGCACAGTGCAGAGGGTTGCTGTGAGTCAGACCCGACTTGAGGTCACCTAACAACAATTGTACTCAAAGTTTCTTCATCACTCTTAAGTCACAAAAACACGATAGTTTTTAGAGGAGTCCGGGAGTCGGTAGAATGAGGCAAGCGGAAGAACTACCGGTGGGGCTGATCTAGAAGCTCCCAACCTTGAGCTCAGTCCTAAGGCCCTGCTGCAGCCGGCCGCCCGGTGCTTCCCGCGCTCCACCAAGCCGCGATTCCCATTGTTCCTGTGCTCCAGGCGGGTTGCTCACGGTGGCTGAGCTTTAGTGTCACAATGGCTCACCAGCATACAGTAGTGTAAAATGAAGCTTGTTTAGACTCTCTTTGATGACCGAAGATCAAAGGGTCTAGGGACCCCGATCCTAATCAGACTTGAGCCAAGATGGCATTTTCACAAATTGTCCATTTGCTGGGCTTTGAGAGGACTTTGTGCTCAGCACATTCATTTGGTTGCAGGACAAGTAATCCCGGCTGAAGCTCCTTGCCTGAGCGCAAATCCATTCACACTATCGTGGTTTGCTGTGTCAGTTCATGGGCAAGGAAATATAAGGTCCTCTGATGTAATTAAAAGGGGGAGGAGAGAAGAGCTGGAAGGGCATGAAGGCAACGATCATAGATCACAGCTCTAAGCGACTTCGGGGCCACAGTGTGTCTCCGGTGTCGGCTGAAAGTGGGATAAATCTGCTCTTCTGCTGCCCCCTGGTGGATCTTTGGTAGAAGTTCTTCGTAAGCAAGATGTAAAAGGATTGATTAACCCCTTAGTTTACTCTTGAGTTTTATTTTCCAGGTCCAGTTACTTGTATATTATATTCTTTCGCCAGCTCTTTTGCTGAAAAAAAATTTGTGCTCCAACACAAATATCCTCTTGTGCGTCCTAATATTCCACACAATACTTGGTTCGTAAAATAATCTAAATCTTCATATGATACAACGAAAATTATATCTAGTAGTGTGAACACAGTATTCTAAAGATAAAACAACTGGAGGAGAGACACAGGTTCTCAACAAGTGTTTATTTAGTCCGATTGAGATTGCAAGGTTCTATATTGCATTTCTGGGGTACCCCAGGAATTTGGAGACTTTAGGGCTTCCAGATTATTATAAACATCACATGATAGGGAAATCTTTGTTAGGGAATCCTAGGCAGAAAGGGCTGGGATTTAGCTCAGTTGGTAGAGCGCTGCGCTGCAGTCTCTGAGGTCCCGAGTTCAATTCCCATCACCACAAAAATGGGAGAAGGGCCTGGCAATCCACTCCCAAGGCAATCCCGAAGTACTCAGCCATTGAAAACCCTATGAGGGTCACTATGAGTCGGATACCAACTCAGGGGCACCTAACAACAATAACAACAAGGCTCAGCCGATTTTAGGAATCGTCTTACATATATAAATTTTTTTTACAAAATAAATGTATTTGTATTTGTAATCTTCTTGAATGAGAAAATATTGATAATTTCAAATTTCCACTTTTCAGAAGGAGAATACAAACTAATAGGCTTATGCAACAATAATTACAGTACACTAATACTTCCATGGCCTGCAGCTGTATTCCTGTGGCATCTGATCTCATCAGATCTTGGAAGCTAAGCAAGGCAGGGCCTGGTGAGTACCTGGATGGGAGACCACCTGGGAGCACCAGTTGCTGTAGGCTTGGGAGAAAGACCTGGCAACCCACTCCAAAAACTCAATCTGCCATTAAAAACCCTATGAACAGCAGAGAAGCACTGACAACAGTGTTTCACCTGTTGAATGTAGGGTCGCTATGAGTCAGATACCAAGTTGGTGGCACCTAACAACAACAACAACAACAATACTTCCATTTCATTAAAACCAACATATTGTACAAGTAGAAAAGAAACAGTGGGGAAATTAATTAACCAACATATTTGAAGTATGGCTTCTAGCATATTATGTAGGTTAATGATAGTTATACACTTGCTATTTAATATCTAATAATTTAAAATAATTTCCAATTCTTTTATAGCTCATTTTTTCTGGAAGAATCCACACTGAAAATAATGTTGCTCTATCAATATTTCCTTAAAGAATAAAGGATACTGGAAATGTGTAAAAATATCATCTCTAAACATTCAATATTTATAGTGTACTTAACTTTTATTCATAATTTAGGTGATAAGTGATAAGTACAAATTACATACTATTTACTCTTTTATTCTAGAATATGTTTATAAGAATGACTTTAAAGTGAGAAGCAAATTAATCCAATCAAAATTTCTCAAGATGTTGTTGTTATTATTATTGTTGTTGTTGTTGTTGTTATTATTATGGTTTTCTGAGGCAGGGTCACCCTCTGTAGCCCAGGCTTGCCTTGAACTTGAGATCCTCCTGCCTCAGACTCCATAGTGGCACCATGCCTGGCATTAATGGTTTGAGTATATTCTACCCACATCTTTTTATTGAGCTATGTTCTCTATCAGTACCTCTATCTTCTCACAATATTACTGTTACCTAGCAGGTAATAGTACTTACAACAGGAAAAAGCAGGCTTTTATGTAGGTTTTAAGGTTGATAAACAAGGGAAAAGCATTTTGCAAATATCAACAGTTTTGTGAGTTCAGTTTACTTACAAACTTACTTAGAAGGTATAGAAGTGTCAAAGCAAAGTGGAGTGGCTAATTAACTTTCTGTCAAAAGCCTATTCCTGTATCCATTTTGCTAATACCATTTCCTATTATTTGCATTTGCTAATAATTTTAGAAGGGAAATCTGCCTACATCTGTGAGGTCTAAAGGTCTACACTTAAAACTGTATGTTTTCTTTGTATTTAGAGTTCCCAATCTGCAAGCTACATCCTAAATGTGTTTGCAAAATTACCTTGCTATCATTTCATTGACAACTGTGATTAGGAAAGTAACTAAATAAACAAATGGAGCTTTTATTTGCAAGTGTGTAAGAAATGAGAGAAAAAAATAATAGATCACTTTCCTGTTTGTGTAGGCATTAAATGAGAAGTATTTGTCAACTAAAAGAGGTTTTTTTCCTATATACAAAAAAAGAAAATCTATTGGGCTAGGAATTTGGTTCAGAGTTGGAGTGCTGCATAGCATGAGTGAGGCCCTGGTTTAACCCCCAGGACTGAAAAAAAAAAAAAAAGTCTATCAACAACTCTACAGATTTGTGATTCTCAATATTCATTAAACCAAACCACTTTTAGCTTCAGCTCTAATTCCAGTACTGACTTTTATTTTTGCTGTTTTCTGTGGAATTTCCTACCAGAGGTCATACAGATGATCCAGAATTTACCATGATTTGACTTAGAAATTTTCACCGTGATGATTGTATGAAAGCAATATCCGTTCATTAAAACCCATACTTTGGGCTTTGGTTTTTGATCTTTCCCAGGATACTACGCCTTTGGATACTCCACAGTCCGCTGTGAAGATGCTGGCAATGGGAATAAGCCATAACTCCCAGTCAGCCATGCGAACATGAGAGAAATGGCTGACACCCCGCAGTGTGCTGCAGAGCTAGGCTAGTTGTATCAGATGCATTTTGGACTTACAATATTTTCAATTTATGGTGGGTTTACCAGGACGGAACCTCATCACAAGTCAAAAAGCATTTGTTACTGTACTCCAGAGAAACAATCAGATATATGTTGATATGTATGTAAAAGATGTGTTGTAGGAATTGGCTCAGGTGACTGTGGAGCTGAGAAATCCCACAATACACTGTCTGAGATCTGGAGAGCAAGGAAAGCTGGTGGTGTCCTTCAGCCCAAGTTCAAAGACCTGAGAACTAGTGGAGCCAAGAGTACACTGATTCCCAGTGTGAGGCTGAAGGCCTTAGAGCTGGAGTGTGTGTGGGTGTGTGGGTGAGAGCGGAAGTGGTATAAACCTGTAATCCAATGGCTTGAGAACCAAGAGCTCTGATTTCTGGGGGCAGGAAAAGAGTGACGCCCTGGCTCGAGGGAGAGATTTTCCTTCCTTCTTCCTTTTCCTGTTCTTTGGACACTCACAGGATTGGATGATGCCCATCATCATTGGAAAGGGTTGATCCTCTTTACTGAGTCTCCTGATTCAAAAGCCAACATCTTCTGGAAACACTTACAGAAACACTGTTTTGCCAACCATCTGAGAACCCTTTGCCCAGTAAAGTTGACACATAAAATTAACCTTCCCAGACAATTCCAAGTGCAAAAAGTGAGTCCACAGATAATGGAAGGAGAAAGAAATGCTCACAGTTACATAGTATTTATACCATACAGATAAAATTAACATAGCAAAGAAATACTGATAGAGTGCCAGGCATGGTACAGTGCTGAGGAGTGTTTCATTCTGTTGTACATAGCCTTACTATGACTCAGTGGGACCTAACAACAACCACCACCACCACCTCGAAAACATCCAATAAATATTATAAAGAAGGAAAACATTTAGACAGTAATGACCTTTGAGCAGGCAGTATTTATATTGTATAACATTTGTAGATTATTAACATAATTTATTTAATTATAAGTTCATGCACCTTAATTTTTAAAAATAACAGTCCCTAAATGTTGAGATGTATGTATAGACAGATAGATAGATAGACAGATGATGTACAGATGATATAGATAGATATAGATATCTCCCTTGTACTAAGTGGCCATGGAACCAAACCTCAAATTCCCCAGACTAGGAAATGTTCCAAGAGCAAGTAGAGTTTTAATGAGCGACTTCCTTCTCAAGGTTCACACTCTCCTTTAGATGTTGGATTGGATATGTCTTGGTATGTTGTCAACTTTTTGAGAGTTTTGAGCTTTTTGAACAGTTGTTTTCAGTGGAACATTCTATCTAAATAATTTTACCATTTGTCCAGAAATGGAACTTTAATCATTTCAAAAAATATATGCTATCAGACTGTGTTATTATTCAAAAACTTCCCCTCAGCATTGTTCATAAAATTCATCTATGTTACATTTTTTGTTTTCCTGGTACTGGGGTTTGAACCCAGGACCTCATGCTTGCATGCTTTTCAAGTGCTGGTCCACTGACCTGCACGCTCAGCCCATTTTTAAATTTTCTTTTCTTTTTTTTTTTTTTTTTTGAGACAGGGTCTCAATAAATTACATAGATTGCCTCTGGTTCCGAACTTGCAATCCTCCTGCCTCCACCTCCCCAGGCACTGGAATTACAGGCATGCACCATTGCACCCAGCCCCATCCATGTTAAATTTAGCAAATGTTTATTAATATCTTCATATTTTATTGTTTGAATATTCCAGATTTCATGATTCATTATAAAGTTGATGAAGAATTTGATTTTTATTTTTTTCTATTTCAAATTGCTTCTGGAAGCACGCACACACACACACACACACACACACACACACACACATATATATATACATACATATATATATACATACACACATATATATACAATGTATACCACGTATTCTTTATGTACATATGATATGTATATAAATCTCTTAATGGATATGTGTACATATTTTTCTAGCAAATATAACAGTAAGTAGAAGTGATAAGTTGTGGAATGTGGACATTTTATTAAATATTAGAAAATTATTCTTCAAAGTTATAATAATTAGCATTTTGCATACACAGTGATAAGAACTTTACATTGATCCACATTCTACACATTTTCTATCTTTAAATTTTATTTAGAAAATCTGATAAGTAGAGATATTTTTATTTTTAGTTGTACATTTAAATGTGGTAAAACTTTTATATGTTTCTATTTTCTAGAAGAGACCATATATACTAACTAATCAGGCTAGTCTAACCTTAATAGGACAAGAATAGTTAAAGAAAGGGAAATATCAGATTACTCTGAGATCATAAATAGATAAACTGAAAATATGACATTGCAAATCAAAAACAACAATGTGTCAAAAATGCATGTCCTGATAAAGTTGAATTCATGAGAAGGAAGCACTAGTATTTTAATGTTAGAAATCTACAACATCTTCGCCAAATCTGTTACAATGACCAATTACGACAAAAGCCATGTGAGAAAGAATCTATAATAATAGTGTGTGCTGAAAAATAATTTGGTACAATAGCTAGTCATGAGTTTTAAAAGATTGAGAAACTAAAAACATTCTTAATATGATCATTTGCACGAATATAAAACCTATATTAATCTAATAGTTAAATTTAAGATCGAGAAAAGGGCAAAAATGCTAGCTGAAATGTCATTGCTATACATGAGGTCTTAGCCAGTTTATTACTTTCAGAAACTAAATTAGTAACTGGAGCTAGAATTTTATAAAACATTTCATTATTCAGAGCTAATGTTATCTTTAGAAATAACACAGGAGCTAGACAAATGAATTAGGAAAATTTCATCAAGAATGCTAGATATAATAGCAATGCAGACAACATAAACTGAATTTCTGTGCACCAATAAAGAATCCAAGATATATTTTAAAGGATGTCCTTTAAATATCAACAAAAGGTATGTAGGAACTCTATTATAAAATGTTTCTGAAGACACTTTAGAAAATATAAATAATGTTCATACATGGAAAAAGTTGATAACATGTCATAATTTCTTCCACAAATTAACCCTATGAATTTAAAATAATTCTAGTCAAAATCATAAATAACTTTTTCCATGAAACTTGAGTATTTGGTTCTAATATTTACATGGAACAAAAAAGACTATATATATCAATGACACTTTTAAAGACTGTAAAGCTGGAGGCATGGGGAGTTGCCCAAAAAGATATAAAGAATTAAAGCAAGATAGTAGTTCTGTTAAAAATTCAGTGAGAGATAATTGAGAGAGAGTAAGAGCAAGAGAGAAGGAGAGA
>VMDO01005855.1:80550-107048 GCA_007922755.1 Pedetes capensis | reverse complement strand
ATGTAGTCAATTTGATTCCTGTATGTTCCATCTGGTGAAGTCCATGTGTATAGTCTCCGTTTATGATGTTGAAAAAATGTATTTGCAATGAAAAGGTCATTGGTCTGACAAAATTCTATCATGCGATCTCCAGCTTCGTTTCTGTCACCAAGACCATATTTTCCAACTACTGAGCCTTCTTCTTTGTTTCCAACCTTTGTGTTCCAGTCACCAGTGATTATCAGTATGTCTTGATTGCATGTTTGGATCTATTTCAGATTGCAGAAGCTGATAGAAGTCTTCCCTTTCTTCATTTGTGGCCTTAGTGGTGGGTGCATAAATTTGAATAATATATTAACTGGCCTTCCTTGTAGGCGTATGGATATTATTCTATCACCAACAACATTGTATTTCATGACAGATCTTGAAATGTCTTTTTTGATGATGAATGCAACCCCATTTCTCTTTAGTTTATCATTCCCAGCATAGTAGACCATATGATTGTCTGACTCAAAATGGCCTATTCTGGTCCATTTTAGCTCACTGATGCCTAGAATGTCAATGTTTATGCGCGCCATTTCTCTTTTAACTATTTCTAATTTTCCTAGATTCATACTACGTACATTCCATGTTCCAATTACTAATGGATGTTTACAGTTGTTTCTCCTCATTTTGAGTGGTGCCACACCAGCAAGTTGAGCACCCTGGGGCTTTACTCCATTTCTGTCATCACAGTAGACTCTAGTTGGAGGAGGCAGTCTTTTGAGTGCCTCCCAACCTGGGGGCCTCATTTTCAGGCACTATATCTGACAGTGTCTCTTTGCTATTCATAGGGTTTTCAATGGCTAGTTGTTTCGGGAGTGGCTCGCCAGGTCCTACTCCCTCCAGGATACTTAGCCAAGCATTATTCTGGATATTTCTGTGAGGGTGTTTTTGGATGAATTAACATTTAAATCAATGGACTCTGAGTAAAGCATATTGCCCTTCATAATGTGAATGGGCCTCATCTAATCAGTTGAAGGTCTGAAAACAACAAAAGACTGACCTCCCCCAAGAAAGAGAGAATTCTGCCAACTGATGACCTTGAGGCTTACATAGTATCATTGGCTTTTCCCGGGTTTCCAGCTGACAGCCTTTGGACCTGAACTCAGTTCTTTCCTGTTTCTAGCCTTCCAGACTGCCAGGAAAATTTGGGCTTGCCAGACCTCCACCACTGTTAGTCAATTCCTTAGAGCAAATCTTTCTGTATATATACATATCTTATTGGTTCTTTTTCTCTGGAGAACTCTAAAAAATACATATATTCACAAGGTTGTGCTACTATTATCACATCAAATTCCAGAAAATTATCATCACCCTCCTAAAAACCTCACTAGTAGTCACTCCCTCCTTTTTCCTCTAATTGCTTGTAACCATTAATCTACTATTTCTATGGTTTTGCCTATCCTGGACATTTCATATGTACAGAATCATACTATATGAGACCTTTTGTAACAGGCTTCTTTCACTTAGCATGTTTTCATAATTCAGTCATATTGCCACATGTTATTTCTTATGGTTGAATAATACTCCACAGTATGGGTATGCCACATTTTGCTTAACTATTCATCAGTCAGTGGTCATCTGGGCTGTTTCTACTTTTCAGCTATTATGAATAATGTTAAACACTGGTGAACAAATTTTTACATGAACATATGATTTCAATTTTCTTGAATACAGACTGAGGTATAGAATTGCAGGATCATATGGTAACTCTATGCTCAACTTTTTGAGGAACTGACAAATTGTTTCTAAAGTGGCTGCACCATTCTGCATCACCATGGACAATATATGAGGGCCACAACTGTGCTATGTTCTTGCCAATACTTGTTATTGTCTTTTTTTATTATCGTCATCCTAGGGGGTATTGGGGCTGGGATTTAGCTCAGTTGGTAGAGCGCTGTGCTGCAGTCTCTGAGGTCCCGAGTTCAATTCCCAGCACTGCAAAAATGGGAGAAGGACCTGGCAATCCACTCCCAAGGCAATCCCGAAATAGTCAGCCATTGAAAACCCTATGAGGGTCGCTATGAGTCGGATACCGACTTGACGGCACCTAACAACAACAACAACAGGGGGTATTGGGCTGAGATTTAGCTCAGTGGGTAGAGTGCTGCACTGCAGTCTCTGAGGTTCTGAGTTCAATTCCCAGCACCACAAAAATGGGAGAAGGACCTGGCAATCCACTCCCAAGGCAATCCCAAAACAGTCAGCCATTGAAAACCCTAGGAGGGTCACTATGTGTCGGATACCGACTTGACGGCACCTAACAACAACAACAACAAGGGGGTATAAGCCTGCAGCTGTAGCCCTGTGGCATCTGATTCTGTCAGATCTCAGAAGCTAAGCAGGGTCGGGCCTGGTTAGTACCTGGATGGGAGACCGCCTGGGAATACCAAAAGCTGTAGGCTGGGAGAAGGACCTGGCAACCCCCTCCCAAAAATCAATCTGCCATTGAAAACCCTATGAACAGCAGAGAAGCACTGACAATAGTGTTTCCCCTGTTGTACAGAGGGTTGGTATGAGTCAGATACTGACTCGACGGGACCTAACAACAACAACAGAGAGTATAAAGGGCTGGGATTTAGCTCAGTTGGTAGAGTACCGCTCTGCAGTCTCTGAGGTCCCGAGTTCGATTCCCAGCACCGCAAAAATGGGAGAAGGACATGGCAATCCACTCCCAAGGCAATCCCGAAACAATCTGCCATTAAAAACCCTATGAGGGTCGCTATGAGTCGGACACAACTCGACGGCACCTAACAACAACAACAACAAGGGGGTATAAGGGCTATGATTTAGCTCAGTTGATAGAGCGCTGCTCTGCAGTCTCTGAAGTCCCAGGATTAATTACCAGCACCACAAAAACAGGAGAAGGACATGGCATTCCACTCCTGAGGCAATCCCAAAACAATCAGCCATTCAAAACCCTATAAGGGTCACTATGAGTCAGACAGGACTAGATGGCACCTAACAACACCAACAACAATAACAAGTGGGTATAAAGTAGCATTTCACTGTTGTTTTGATTTGCATTTTATAGACTTTCTTTCTGGTCCTCTAGGCCCATGTCAGCTTGTTGTGCTCTGGGGGCTTGTGTGTTGCTGTGATGCTGAAAGCTATGCCACCAGTATTTCAGACACCAGCAGGGCCACCCATGGTGGACAGGTTTCAGCTGAGCTTTGAGACTAAGACTAGAGAGAAGGGCGGGTGTGGTGGCGCACAACTGTAATCCCAGTGGCTCGGGAGGCGGAGGTGGGAGGATTCCAAGTTCGAGACCAGAGGCAGTCTGAGTAATTTAGTGAGACCCTCTCTCAAAAAGTCAAAAAAAAAAAAAAAAAAAAGGGGGTGGGGGAGCAGCTCAGTGGTCCAGCACTTGCAAAGCATGCAGGCAGGAGGCCCTGGGTTCAACCCCCAGTACTGAAAAAAAAAAAAAAAAAAAAAAAAAAAAAAAAGACTAGAGAGAAGGACCCTGCAGCCCACTCCTGAAATGATTAGCCATTGAAAACCCCAAGAATAGCAGAAAAGCACTGTCATATATAATGCTGGAAAATTAGCCCCATCCCAGGCTGGAAGGCATTCCAGAAATGACTAGAGAAGAGGTGCCTCCTCAAAATGAAGTTGACCTTAATAACAAGAATGGAGTAAAGCCCCTGGGACCTCCATTTGCTGATATGGCATGGCTCAAAATGAGAAGAAACATAGTAGCTGCAACAATGAGCTCAAACATAAAAATATCATGTGCATGGCACATTGCTAGGTAGCATTTTTTTTCTGCTGTACTTCAGGTCCCTGTGAATTGGATCTGACTTGGCAGCACCTAACAACAAAACTCATTCTGATAGTGATTTTAATCCAACTCTGTCTATAGACCCCCATATGTCTAACCTTACACTACAACATATGTTATTGTCAGGTGCCGTCGAGTCGGTATCTGACTCATAGCGACCCTTATAGGATTTTCAATGGCTGACTGTTTCAGGATTGCCTTGGGAGTGGATTGCCAGGTCCTTCTCCCATTTTTGCAGTGCTGGGAATTGAACTCGGGACTTCAGAGACTGCAGAGCAGCGCTCAACCAACTGAGCTAAATCCCAGCCCGCCACACTACAACATATAGTCACATAAAATATAAGAAGTAAAAATTCTTTTGCTCTCTTCTTAATATTTGTTACAGTTTCAACAATTTTAATATATATTCTTCCAAACTGTCCCTACATTCACATTTATAGTTACTTTCATTTTTTACATAAATGATATAATATGCATATTCTTTTTTTTTTTTTTTTGCGGTACTCGGGGTTGAACCCAAGGCCTCTCGCTTGCATACTTTGCAAGTGCTGGACCACTGAGCTGCATCCCAGCCCATATTTTTTATTTTTTTAGACAGGGTCTCACTAAATTACACAGAGTGCCTCTCGTCTTGAACTTGCGATTCTCCTGTCTCCGCCTCCTGAGCCACTGGGATTACGGGCGTGGGCCACTGCGCCCAGCTCATAATATGCATATTCTGTAACTTGCTTTTTAACTCAACATTTTATTTCTGAAAATTCAGTTGAATAAGTAAGTATATATTGTGTAAAGAAGAACTGTGAGTGGAATACCAGCTTCTTCTAGATGAATGAGCACATCTGCACTTCTAAAAATTTCTGATGGCAATTTTAGGGGAAAAGGACTTATATCTAGTTACTGTTTTTAAATCTTAATTTGTAAGGTTTAATACTTTACAGACAAGAAGGTACATATTCTCTAGTCAAAATACCACTTATATAGAGAGAACATATTATTAATAAAGAAAAATTTTCTTTTTTCTAGGTATTGTCATTACAGCTAGTGACTCTCTTCTGGAATGCTTAATCTGACTCTGTAGAATTGTGGCCAAGCTACTTCCTAGCTATGTGGACTTGATCAAATTAGTGGATCTCTTTTTGTCTCTCACTTTGCTTGTCTGCAAAATGGAGATAATAATCATAATAAAAATATCCAAGGCCAGGTTTCCTCATGTATAAAGTGGGTTTACAATGTCTGTCTTGAAGGGCTATTTTGAAAGTTAAATAGAATAATTCATATGAAGCATCATATTGCAAAGCTCATGGTAGGCACTATCTCTGTCCACTTGGGTTGCTATAACAAAAATAAACTAGTTGGCTTCTAAAAAAATTTATTTCTCACAGTTTTGGAGGTTGGGAAGCAAAAGATTAAAGTGTGGGCAGATTCAGTGTTTAGTGAGGAGCTGTTTCCTGGTTCACAAATGGTCATCTCTCTGTGCCCTCACATAATGAAAGGGGCAAAAGAACTCTGCAGCCCCTTTTATAATAGCATCAGTCCCATTTATGAGGGCTCTACCCTCATGACCTACTCACCTTCCCATAGGCTCTACTGCCAAATATCACACTGGGGACTAGGTTGCAACATATGAACTCTAGGGGAACACAAGCATTCAATCTACAGCAGGCCTTCATAAATTTGTTGTTAGGTGCTGTCAAGTCAGGTCCGACTCATAGTTACCCTATGTACAATAGAAGAATACACTACCTGACACTATGCCATGACCAGCACTATTGTTAGTGCTTTTCTGCTGTTCACAGGGAGTGTTCTACCAACTGAGCTAAACCCCAACCCATATGAACTCTGGGGGGATACAAACATTCAATCTATAGCAGGCACTTCATAAGTAGTAGAATTATTTTTATTAATAGTATAATCATCTTTTTGGGAGAAGGACCTGGCAACCCACTCCCAAAAAACAATCAGCCATTGAAAACCCTATGAATAGCAGAGAAGCACAATAGTGTTTTGTCTGTTGTACGTAGGGTCACTATGAGTCAGACACCAACTTGATGGCACCTAACAACAACAATTGGCTTTTTTATGACTATGGTGAAGGTTGTTCTGGTCATTCTATTCATTACATAAAATGAAATTGATAGGCCCAAAAAATGTAATAAATATGTGTAAATCATAGAGGTGAACTACCAAGACACTAGAAGGTGATCATAAAAACAGGAAAGTGTCAGATAAAGCAGTGAAAAAAAACCACAAAGGAAAAGAATGAGATTTAACTAAAAAGTTTAAACTTCTTTTTCCAAGAAGTCATAAAATGAAAAAGCAAATGCTAAGAAATTATGAATCAAAATGTGTTAATCAAAATGTTTACTATATAAAAGCTGATAAACATCAATAAACTATAATACTTATTGTCTGCAACTATAACTGCAACAATGTTGTTTGTATAAACCCTTAAACTGAGAGATTGAGAACTTGCTCATAGGTCTGTGGGTCAGCTGGGGTTTGGCAGAATAAGGCAGTTTTGGTTCCAGACTGCAGGTTGGGCGTGGGTCTGCTTCATGTTTCTCAGCCTAAAGGGGTAGTAGCTACACAAGCATTTACTTATTTGAAGCTTTTGATGCAGTAAACAGGACAATAGGTCACAAGCGATGGTGTCACTTATTCCACTGAAATTACCTTGTCATAAAATGCTAATTAAAGCAGATGGTCCTTTAGGTCATTGTAGGAGACCTAGAGGAAGAAAACAGACAGTGAGTGCTTAAATGTTGGTGATTTTACCAGACAGAAGATACGCAATAAACTATAAAAAGTTCATCTGTGGAAGGTTCATTTGTGGGACTCAATAAAGCCTGTTGACAACAACTACTTGCCAATGCCAATTAGCAGGAGAAAAGGAAAAGGATGAGAATAAGAAAACAAGAGACAAAAATTTAAAGGGGGAACCTAACAGGGTATGGAGTGGTGAGAACAGGAGTGGCCTAGGCTGCTGTGGCACATGCAAAATGAGACTGAAGAGTAAAAATGAGGACTAAATTTTGCCAAAGGCACAAGGAGTTTTTATACCTGTTGGGCTCAGTGAGATGGAGTCAGCAAGTCGCTGATTGTCACTGTGATTTGGTTTCACATCCAGTAAACAAACTAGTTCATGGTTCCCTCCCAGTCTTAGAAGTCGGCATGAGACCCAGGTTGATGGTGCTGTATTAGGTTGGGTAATGGGAGATTTATGCCATTTGTGTGATGTGTGATAAGATGGAAGCCGGTGAGAGCGGCTATTAACACTGATTAACTCAAAAGCTGACCACCAGCACACATAGCCATTGTTTCCACCAGCACTCTTTAGTGATGGGCTTTGTCTGGCTGGTTTCACAAGAGACAAATGCCATTACAGGAGACCAAATAACCTTATTTAGGCAGGCGTCAGATAATAGAGACGCTCCAGGTATTAGCTTGACTGCATTAGTTTGATTTGTTACTACTGTTCACCTTGTTCTGGGCATTAATGCAGACAAAGGCCTGGAATTACCAGAAGCAGAGATAAGCTGTGGATTAAAGCCTGTGTGGTTAGAGGGAAAGAGAATTCTATTTTAGGTTTCATTTCCATTCTCATTTTTCTTGCTTTTTCCTAAAGTAAAAAGTCCAGTTTTTCCCTGAATATCATTATATTCTCTCCAAATTATTAGCAACTCTAATTCCAAAAATGTTACTCACTCATTATTTCCTTTAACAAGATCAGCTTTTGCCTTTTAGGTTTTTGAAAATCATTTTAGGGGAAATATCCTAGTGATCTTGAATATTGTCTTGCTTCTTGAATATTCTTATATGTTATGAACTTCCTTCATAAAAGTTATAATAGAACTTGATATTAATATTGAAAAACAAAAGAATATACATTACATTTATAGTTACTCCTTCAATATTAAAAACTCTGGTATTATTTTAACTTTTTCTGGCTTCTAAATGCTATTTATTTCAATTATAAATGTGTGTGTGTGTGTGTGTGTGTGTGTGTGTGTGTGTGTGTGGTATTGGAGTTTGAACCCAGGGTCTTGCACATGATAGGCAATCTCTCTACCACTGAGAGACATCTCAGTGCTAACTATATCATTTCTATTATAAGTTATTTCAACTATAAATATATAAACTCAGTTATACACATAATTTATTTCTGTTACAAACAAAGTTGGATTTTAGGACCCCACAAATCAGTTACATAAAACTATTGCAGGGGCTGGGGATTTAGCTTAGAGGTAGAGTGCTTGCCTAACGTGCATAAGGCTCTAGGTTTGATCTCCAGCACTGAAAAAGGAAAGAAAAATTGTTGTTGGAAAATACTGAGATAATACTCTAGAGTTACTACATTTCTCTCCTCATGAAAACCTTTTTTTTTTTTTTTTTGCCACATTTTACTACATTTTTTTTTTACTACATTCCTGTCTTCGGGATCAGCTTTTATAAATAAAAAATTATGTGCATTGTTGGTTGTTGATCAATGTGATGCTGTTTCATTTTTTATAGATTCTATAACTTTTTATAGAATTCTCATATTCCTCAGGGATTTGGAGATTAGGTTTAATTCTAGATACATTCTAGACAAACTATGATTTCTCTTTGAAAAATCCCAACCTGTTAAAACACTACTTTAAAAATGCTTAAATATTAATATTTTAGAATAGTTTCTTATTCAGTACAAGACTTGAAATCTTACAAACTAAGTCGATACTAAGGAGAAAGAACTGAACCTGTAATCTCAGCAGTTTGGGAGGTGGAGGCAGGAAGATCATGAGTTGGAGTCCGGAAGCAGCTTGTACAATGTAGTGAGATCCTGCCTCAAAATAAAAAATAAAAAAATGGGCTGAGGGTACAGCCCAGTGCTAGAATACTTGCAAAACATGTGTAAGGCCCAATGTTCAACCCCCAAGTAAAGCCAAAAAAAAAAAAAAAAAAAAAAAAAAAAAAAAAAAAAAAAAAAAAAAAAAAAAAAAAAAAAAAAAAAAAAAAAAAAAAAAAAAAAAAAAAAAAAAAAAAGGAGAAAGAGTTGTAACTGACGTGGCAAGATATCAAGAAGATGCAGAACAGATTATAAATTGTGACCATATTTAAAAACCCCAGCCAAAACAACAAATATATATGTACATATAGATGTTTTGATATGCAAAAAGATCTTTAAAAATATTTAATGATGGTTATCTCTGAAGGATTAAGTTTGAGGGAAATTTTATTCTACTTTTATAATCCTTAAATTGTTTACAGTAGGTAACTATGACTTTTGGGATTAAAATAAGTTTACCCATATTGTTTGACACATTGCCCACCAACCCACTTCCCCAAGGTTTACTTCTGGTGACTTCCAGTCCTCTAACTTAATAATTTCATAGGAACTTAAAGGGGAGCAAGGAAAGCTCCTAATGGGTAAGTTTTGACTGATATAGTTAAATGATATCTAATATGTTGTTGTTAGGTGCCATCGAGTCAGCATCCAACTTGTAGCAGCGAAACAGTATTGTCCTGCTTCTCTGCTGTTGATAGGGTTTTCAATGGCTGAGTGGGCTGCCAGGTCCTTCTCCCAAGCCTACAGGACCTGGTGTTCCCAGGCAGTCTCCTATCCAAGTACTACTAACCAGGCCCGACCCTGCTTAGCTTGTGAGATCTGATGGGATCAGATGCCACAGTAGTACTGCTGAAGGCACAGCTAAAATAGTTAAACTATAGTATAACTACAGTTATTTTGACTAATTGTGTTCAATTTTTATATTAATGGAAGCAGCTCTTTATACTGGAAAGAAGTGGACCAGTCTTCCTTGGAAGACATTTAACACTTTTAGCTTTTTTGTTAACTGTCCTACTGCCCTTCTTTTCCTGATTTTCTTCCCGCTCCTGATCTCAGTAACAATGGAAAAGAATAAGCACAATTTATTGCTGACAGGTTGTTGGGACACAGAGCACTTTACCCCAAATGTGCTCTCAGTAAATGATTTAAAATGCTCTATAATCTGAGTTAGACTGCTTTTCCTCAGAAATAATGGGGAAACTTCCTCTAGTTATTAAAAAAAAAAAGAAAAAAGAAAAAGCAAAAAGCAAAAAAGTCCCAGAAAAAAATCTTAGTAGTCAAACATTTGATAATTCCATGAAAATCTTCACTCTGATCACCATTGGGAGAAAAGATGGATAGAAGAATGGGAAAGAAAAAGAGAGAGAGAGAGAGAGAGAGAGAGAAGCAAAGGAAAATTTAATTCAAATGGAGAAAGTTGAAATATGACTTCATTGGACAGAGTCAGAATCCTTGAGCTGACATTTTAAAAACAAACAACAAAAAAAACTCTACCCAGTTAGGTCTTCCATTAACTGGAAAACAAATACCCAGATTTCCTGGCAGTGAAAAGGACTCCCTTCCTGCCACACATCTTTTCCTCTTCCCATCTTTGATAGGCAGGTACAATGGGAAAATGGGAAATGGAAAGACAATGTGTTTTTGTCACTTAGAAAGTGCCTTGATTATTACCAGTGACTATGTCAGAACATATACAAAAAGCAGCTCAGGTATCTTCTTAGTCAACATATACAGTAATGAAATGTACAACTGATGGAAAGTCATTAAACTGGAAATGGATATCAGCCAGATGATTCTTATCACTTACAGGAAGGAAAGTAGAGCATAACATTAAATGAACTAGAAAACTATTTAATATTTGCATTTATTTTCAGGCTAATTCTTTTGTGCAGTACAATACATTGGTGTGGACGACAGCTGACACTGTTCTCTCTCTGTTTTGGTGTAAGGACTTCCCTTTAAAAAAAACAACAACTGGAAATTGGCATGCTACAAGGACTTGTTTTGATATATGGAGAGAAATTCTCACTGCTTATTGTCACAGTCAAGACAAGCTGAAAATTCACAAATAAATCATATTCTATAATACAGTTCAGCATAATCATATTTCAAAATGTGATTGAAGGAAACTGACATACATTGCACTCTTCTTTTTTGGATTATTTTACTTGAAGTACTTTGTAAAATGCATCCAGCATGTGGAATCACTTAGTCATTAAGTGTCCTGATTTTAGCATTCTAATTTATTAGATTAACTTTGCTCACTTAAAAAATAGCTGGCTTTTATGAAAATGTTTATTAAAATATATTGGAAATGTCTCTGTTGCAACTAAAAGGGCCCAAATATAATGTATACCATGCTATAACAATAATCATAGTTATTTACAATATTTTTAAAATGACAATATTCAGATTAAATGCAGAAAAGAAAACACCAAATTTTTAACACTTGATATTTCCATTGACTCTTCATGTCCTGCAACAGGAAGATAATTTCACCTGTTTAGTTTTCTATCTGTTCCAGGAGATTTGTGTTGAAATTTTTTTTTGCCATTAGAAACTGTGATTCTCTGTGAGACCTTTTCAGCTTTGCACGCCGATTTTGGAACCAAATCTAAAATTAAGCAAAAATGAAATAAGTCTCAGAAATGTTATTATTCTTAACATTTCAATCACCATAAGTAACAACTAAACTTGAAAATTACCTGGATTCTGTCTTCCTCTAGATTCAACTTTTGAGCTAAGTCTTCTCTGATATCAATGCCAGGATAGCAGTTTATTCTAAAGACATTTTCCAGTACTTCAACCTAGAAGGAGGAAATAATTCTTTAAAATGTTGATATTCCATATGTCACCAAAAATGGACTTTAATTTGTATAGCAAAAAAAAAAAATTCATTTAAACTTTGGGCAATTAATCTAAATGCCATTTTTAAGTAATTTTTCAGAAACTGTTAAAATATGATCGTCCATTGTTTCATTAATAAGGCTTCTAACCTGGGATCCCCAAGTGAATAGGCTTTTGCTCAACAGGGAACATCTATTAAAGCCTTTGTATTATCATTACTGGACTAAAAACTTCCTACCTGGTTTTGAGTAAAAGCAGTTCTTGGTCTTCGGCCTCTATACCAACTCAATTCTCTTTTCAAAGATAGTCTTTCTGAGGGTGAAAAGTAATTTTCATATTTCAGAGCTCTTTCTTGTGGCATTGGGTGCTCCACAGTACAAGGAAATGAGATCCCATTGGAAAGACTTGGGACATGTAGACATAGGTTACCATCTTTCTCTAAAATCAGAAAAATAAACCCCATCTTAGATTACGAATCCTGTGTTCCACAAATTTCTTTAAGACGAAATTTCAATAACTTGTTTGTTATTTTCCTACTGGAATCCTTCCAGGCTGCACAAAAGAACTGCTGTCTGGTCAACCTGAAAACCGAAAGCTAAACAAAATGAAGATCCTGCCTTGGTGCTGGAGAACATTTTGGACTCTATCATTTATTTTTCAGTGAAAATAGATTGAAAATATCTGATGCGTCAAATATACACAGACAGAGATCTTCTGAAGTTAAATGCAGGTTCTAGGCATTTCTTGTGAGTGAATTTATACCCACTTAGATGTAAGGCAGGTGTTCTTTCTGTTTCCCATAGAACTCAACTAGAGGCATTACAAGTCCTAGATGCTTCAGTTATGTAACTGGATGAAACACAGTTTCTATCTAACTCCACATAGTCTGACATAAAGGACAAACTAAAAGCTCAAATGAAATTAAAAAGTTTAAAAATTAACTTGTGGCATACCTGAGGAGCTGCAGATATCTGTCCAGGGTCTGTGGGGTTTCATTGATAGAACACAGTCTTTCTTCTGGTCCAGTCCTAAGATGCTCTCAATTGAAAAGGAGGAGGGTGAGGGTTTCCTTTCCCCAAGCTGAGCACCTTCCTGAAGGCTGGGAGACATTCTCTTGAGGGCTGAACAGAGCAACAGTTCTGGCCTTTCTGCTGGCTCTGCCCCACGTGTACAAGGCTAAGATCTTCCTGCAGGTCACCTTATAGCCCTGCTGACAAGGGGGCTGGATTTAGAACGTCACTAATTAAAATCCTGTTTTAGAAAGTTTTAGCATGTCAATGAACACTTGCCCAGCCAGCAGCTTAAGGAGTTAATTGTTTATTTGTTTGCAAGTAATTAGCAACTAATGGCTACACCAGGGGGGCCACCTACAGGGACAAAAAGTGTTATCTCTCCTAAGCAGAACACTGACTTAACTTTCTCAAAAGAAGTGAAGCAAAAATGTAGCACTCTTCTTTTATTTGAAACCATTAATGTATAAAATCACGTTTTTTATTCTGAAGTTTATACTTTCATGGACTTCAGTTACCTAAACATACAGGCAAGACAAGAGAGCAGTCAAGTAATAAATAATCTAATTTAAGTGAATTTTCTTCCAAGGAAATTGGAAAAAATAATAATCTCTTAATGCTATTACAGTAATTCTGATGAAAATGCTTGTTTTTCACATGCATATGTAATAGTGAATGTTGTCAAGGAAAACACAATAGTATTTGGAATGCAGCATACTGGAAAAGGTTGGCAATGTTATTAACACTGAGTGTAATTGTCTTCCAAGTGCCTGGATTAATTCATAGGAATAGTTGCACCAAGTATTTTAAATAATTAATGGGGTAATTCCTTTCCTTCATCTTTTCTTTTAAATGAGACACACAAGTTTATATGAAGATTCTTAAGTAACTACCTCCAAACAATTTAAAAGCATGACTTTTCAAACTACCAAGAATAATTTATCTACTTAACACAGTTATTTCAAAGCAAAGAACATTGTTAACTGTACTTTTTGGGGGTGCTAGGTATCAGACCCTTGAACCTCTGTGCATGCTAGACAAGCATTTTGCCATTGAGCTACAACACTTTGAGTTCCATTTAACTGTACTTTTAAAGAAAATTTCCCCTCTGTTGATCTCTCTCTTTGCTCTTGCACTTTCTTTTGCTGGGGATTGAATGTAGGGCCTGTAGCAAGCTAAGCACAAACTCTCCTAGTAAGCTAAAATAACTAAAAATAGATTGTTTTAGTTATATAATCCTAAGGAAACTTGAAAAAGTATAGCTGCTGCCTTTCTGCCTCTGCTGCTGCCATGATGCCCGTGAAAAGGCTTGTGGTGAAGGGGGACAAAAAAAATAAATGAAAAATAAATAAAAGAAGAAGAAGCAGGTCCTGGGATTCACCCTTGATTGCACTCACCCTGTAGAAGATGGAATCATGGATGCTACCAGTTTTGAGCAGTTTCTCCAAGAAAGAATCAAGGTGAACAGAAAAGCCAGGGATCTTGGTGGAGGGGTTATAACCATCAAAAGGATCAACAGCAAGATCACTGTCTTTTTCTGAAAGGTATTTGAAATCTCTCACCAAAAAGTATTTGAAGAAGTATCATCTACCTGATTGGTTATGCATAGTTACTAACAGCAAAGCAAGTTACAAATGATGTTACTAGGATGAAGGAGAGGATGAAGATGAGGATTAAAACTCATTTACATGGAAAATTTTGTATGAATTCTTGAATAAAACTTGGGAACCAAAACAATGGTTTGTCCTCGTATCACTGCAGTGTGAATTGGACAGAAAATTGGAAATCATATTAAACATGTTTCACTTGGACAGTCACTTATTTGTATTTAGGTACCTTTTTTTCGGTGCTTGGAAATTTCAGTTCTCTCAGTAGTAATACCAAAACAGGAGGAAAAGTTTATATTAAGGGAACTGACAAGCATCTGACATTGAGCAGGTAGATAAGAGGGCAGAGGCATGAGCTTCAGTTAGTCCTTATTTTATTTCAAAAAGTGGGACAGTGAGTTGTATCTGTTACTCTTCTCAAAGGAAGACAACATGGAGGTTTTTGTTGTTGTTGTTGTTCAATAATAGCAAAACAGGTGACTTCCTTCTGAGATTCTCTTGTGAGAAAGTGGTGGTGTCAATAAAATGCAGGTTTCCTGGGCATTTGTCTTCATTTTTAAATTACAAGTTACTCTTGGTGCTCATAGTTATATATGCCAATCCTTTTTCTTCCTATACAAATAAAATGTGATTTTTTGGGGAAAAAAGTATAGCTGCTAAAAATGGTATAATAATAAATAGTTGTGGTTCTTACACTGCTCTCTGCCTTTTTTTTTTTTTTTTTTTTTTTTTTTTTTTTTTTTTTTTTTTTTTTTTTTTTTTTTTTTGAGACAGAGTCTCCTATATAGGCTGGCCTCAAACTCATGATCCAGTATCATTTTTTTTAATTGGTAATTTTTGATGTACAACTTAATGGTTCTCATTATGACATTTCCATACATGGATTTCATTGTACATTGCTTATGTTCACCTCCCTGCTTACCCTGTCATGATCCCTCTCCCCCACCCCTCCTTCCCCACCAATGGTCTCTCTTCTACTTGTATGTCTTGTTTGTGAGTATATTTATCTATCTATATACCTCTCGATTTTGCTGTATGATCCAGTATCTTCATGAGGATAAATGTAAGTGCTCAGGTTTCTCCATCATTGAAACAACTGCCTGGTTTTTCTTCAGAAGAAGGAAAAGCATCTTTACTCACAGAGGAAATAGCCTCCACAGGATGGAACTCAACTTCATTAGATTTTATCTGATCACAATATCACAAATATTAAGCTAAATTTCTCCTTACACAAGCTCTGGGGTGAACAAAGAGCTTACATACAAGACATCAGGAGGTACACAGAAGGATGGGTTTATAAATATACATGTGAAATCATTCTGAGGATGAACAAATCACTAAATATTCATACCTAATGGAGACTTTGTACATAGTATCTTGAAACGTAGAACACACAAAGGTGTTGTTAGGTGACGTGGAGTCTGATCCAACTCTTAGCAGCCCTCATAGGGTTTTGAAAGGCTGATTGCTTCGGGAGTGGATTGCTACATCCTTCTCCCATTTTTGCTGTGCTAGGGATTGAATCTGGGTTCTCTGAGAGTGTGGAGCAGCACTCTACCAACTGATCTAAACCCCAGCCCTGTACAAAGGTAGAGTGACTTTGATCTGGGAAGACACAGAGGAAGAGAATTCAGGACCTTCTCAGATTTCTTTCTCTCCTTTGAGACATTCATTCATTCATTCCACAATTGGTTGAGAACCTACTCAGTACCAGAAAAGTATAATATTGCCTTCACGAGGCTCTTATGAGTGCAGGGTGTGGTGGGAGTTGGCAGACAGGAAACAAACAGTAATTACAAATACCTTATCTAGTATGTTGGCCTGGGATAAGTGTGGGAAAAGGAAACAGGTAAGCCAGGTAAGATGCATCACAAGCAAGAGAAGGGGCTCATGCCTGGGCAGGCCTCGCTGAGACCCTTACCCCACTGGTTAGTTCCTCAGAGGTGCAAGGCACAAGGAAGCTGCAGCATGTGCTAAACCAACTCCAGTTCCCAACTGCTTCTTTATTAACAGGACATTCCAATGTTTTTATTCAACTTGAACTGGTTTCATTTGGATTACACTCCATTTTATATATGAATGAACAGATGAAAATAAAAGCAGGAAAGAACATTTCTAAAAATGTGGAGGAAATGTTTTCTCATATATTAATGCAATGAATTTTTATAGGGCACTTACCATATGCCAGACACTATTACAGGTGCTTGAGATCACTGACAAACAAAGAACAAAACATAGTAATTTCAGAGAGTGATGAAAGATGTAAATAAGGTGATAGTGATGCAATATAATGAGGGAGGATATCTTTAAGTCCATGAGGTGGTCAGTGATTCAAGAAGGCTTGTCCACAGAGGTGACATTTTCAGCTGAAGCTGAGAATGGAAATGAGCCAGTATGCCAAGAGCCAGAGAAAAAGCACTGCAGTTAAAGGAAATAGCAAGGACAAAGGTCTTGCAGCTCTAAAACAATTGGAATAGCTGAGACTGAAAAGGAACTAGCTAGAGTAAAGTTAGCAGTACCAGATGCACTTGGAGAGCCAGGCTGGGATGGATAATGGTATAAAGGCCATGGTAAGGAGTTACAGTGCCAAGGGAAGGAAGGGTGGGTCTTAAAGTGGGATTGATACAATAGGATTTATGTTTTTAAACTCTCACCTGGAGCTGGAGGTCAGGAGCAGTGCACTCACTTAGCATGCACAATGCCTGAGCTTTAGTCTCAGCACTGTTGGGGAAAAAACAATTCTCATTCTGGTTGTGTGGAAAGGCACTAGATGGGAATGAGTGTTACCAGGGAGCTCAGTTGGCAGTTATTCATTCAGCACATATTTACTGAGCATATATTGCGTGCTAGGGATTGCTTCAGCTGTGAAGGATACAGTGGTGAAAATAGCAAAAATCGGTCTCAAAAAGCAAAGAGATAAAGATAAAGGTGCCTGAAAAAAGAGTAATAGTGTATTTGGAAGGAGGTGCAACTTATTAGGAGATTGTAGGAGACCAAATAAATGAATGATTGTTTCTAATTCTTTAATCCTCATTATATATAGCCATCACTTTGCAGTGGCTTGCCACCTCTTGACTTAGGGCTTCTTTATGCAACTTGCCAATGGGAAAGAATGTGAGCAAAGCTCAAAATGTGCCAGCATGATTTATTTGCCCTGTTAGGCTTCTGACATCATGATGACATCATTCCTGAGGTAGTTCTGCCCTTTGGCCTGGGCCCCAAAATGGACAGACATGGATCAGACCCCAATCCATCCTGTAGCCTATAGCTAAGTCAGCTGAGCCCAGCTAAGTTCAGACAAACACTGATTGGCAGGCAATTTTGCTAGAAAAATAAATCCTCATTGTTTAAGCCACAGAAATTCTTGAGAGCTTTTACATGTAGCATTTTGAAAAAAAAAGCTAATTGATTCAGGGGTAAAAGAATGTCTTGCTGGATATGAAGTGGATGTGGACGTTGAGAGAAAGGGAGGCATTAAGAATGACTCTGGTCAGGCATGGTGGCACATACCTATAATCCCAGCTCTTAGACGGCAGAGGCGGGAGGATCATAAGTTCAAAGCTAGCCTGGGTTACACACAGTGAAACTCTGTCTCACAAAATAAAACAAAACAAACAGAAAGAATAACTGGTTTTGGCTTGAGCAAATATGGTGCTGTTTACTGTAGGGTGGGTGACTGGGCTGGGGGAGGAAAAGATAGGGAAGAAATGAAGAGTTCCACTTGGGATAGCAAGTAGCTATTGGATATGTAAGTATACACTCAGGGTTAGAGCTCTAATTTTGTGACTGCTAGCAGAGGGATAGTCTTAAAAGCCATAAATTTGTAGGAGATCATTCAGTGAATGGAGCTAGATACAAGAAGTCTCAGATTGGGTCTAGGGTGCTCCAACATTTGGAGGGTGGGGAAGCAGTGGTGTGGAGAAGGAGTAGGGAGTAAGACAAAAAAAATGTGAGGTGCCGTCAAGTTGAATCATAGTGATCCTATGTAAAACAGAACAAGAGAGGCACTCTATCTGATAGTGCTGCTTCTCTGCTATCCATAGGGTTTTCAAAGGCTGATTGGTTCAGGAGTAAGCTGCCGGGTGCTTCTCCCATTCTTGTGGTGCTGGGGATTGAACCCAGGGCCTCAGAGCACACAGAGCAAGCACTCTACCAACTGAGCTAAATGCTGTTGTTATTGTTGGGTGCCTTGGAGTCCTTTCAGACTCATAGGACCCTCATAGGGTTTTCAATGGCTGATTGTTTCGAGATTGCTTTGGTAGTGGGTTGCCACATCCTTTTCCCATTTTTGTGGTGCTGGGGATTGAACCTGGTCCTCAGAGAGTGTAGAGCAGCACTCTACCAACTGAGCTAAACCCTACTCCAGAGCTAAATGCAGAGATACATAAAAAGAGCTAAGAGAGGGAAAAGAAGCAAGGAAAAGGATGGCAACAATAGCATCCACAGTAGTTGGCAGCTTCCACCCTTAACTTCCTATGGTTTTCTATGAATAGAGCAGCCAGAAGGGTCATTTTAAAACATAAACTAGTTCATACTGCAACTCTGCTCAGTAAAGGCCAAAATTTTTACAGTAACCTCCAGGACCCTACATGATCTGCCAACTCATTTGCCAATCTGATCTCATCTCCTACTACTCTCTCCTATGCTCACTTTATTCTAGCCACACTGGATTCTTCTCCTCTTTAAGGAAATACCATGCAAGACCCAGCTTCAAGGCTTTTACACTGGTTGGTGTCACTATTTGGAATGTTTGTCCTCGATGTATCCTCACTGGTCACTCCTTTACCTACTTTGAGGATGTGCTCCAGTATCACCTTCTCAATGAAGATTTTTGTTTGTTTTATTCACTCCCTACCTTCCAAAAAAGTGCTTGGCTCAGATAAAGTGAAAGAATGAAAGAATGGCCACCTGCTTCAATGCTGCTGAGAGGTTAAGATGAAGACAGAAATGTATCCACAAAGTTTGTTAGCAAGGTGGTTACTGACAACTTTGGCAAGCTTGAAAGGTAGACACAAAGCCAGGCTTGAAGGAAACTGAACAGTGAATACAATTTCTGATCTGACAATATGCTGAGCCAAATTCTTTGAAGCACCTATCTACTACAAAACAAGTAGATGCTAGAGAAAACATACCTTAAATGCATCTCTGAGATCCCAATAAATAAGAGAATTGTTATTGGTTCAAACAAAACCAAAACCAAATTCAACAACTAAGGACTGAAAACAGAAGTGGGAGAAGTGATCTGTAACCAAATGATAAACCTGGGGTTAACTCCAAGGACAAGTGTCAATATCATCACTGAAAGTAGGATAGCAACCTTCAGACTAGCAGTGGGTGAGGGAGCTGAATAAAAGACACTCACTCCAGGCCAGGACCATCAACTTCTTGTTCTTGGCAAAAGCAGACCAAACATTCTCTGGAGGAACATGTCCCTACTTTTGTTGTTGTTAGGTGCTGTTGAGTCAGTGTCCGACTCACAGCAACCCTGAGTACAATAGGTGAAACACTATTGTCAGTGCTTCTTTGCTGTTCATAGAGTTTTCAATGGCAGATTGATTTTTGGGAGGGGGTTGCCAGGTCCTTCTCCCAAGCCTACAGCTTCTGGTGTTCCCAGGCGGTCTCCCATCCAGGTACTAACCAGGCCTGACCCTGCTTAGCTTCCGAGATCTGACAGGACCGGATGCCACAGGGCTACAGCTGCAGGCTCCCTGCTTTTAGGTTCATAAAATTCCTACGAGTTCAGAACAAGCAAATATAAGGTCATAATCAAAGATCATCAAAAACATGAAGCCAGCCACCATGAGAGAAAACAGCATAAACAATGAGATTTGTACCCTGTGGCAAAGATTGCTAGTTGTCTCCCAATATCCATTCTATACTCCCTCAGTAGTGATATAATTTTTAGGAAAAGGTTAATAACTACATTTTCCAGATTGCATTGAACATTGGTGTGGTCTTATCACTATTCACCTATGCAGTGGATATGAGCAGAAGCAGTGTGTGTAAATTTTAAGCTCAGCTATCAAAATGCAGGACTATGCCCTTCCTGTTCTGATTTTCTCTTTTTTGCTGTCTGGACTGTAGACAAGATGGTGGAATGTGGTGAATTATTGATAACAGCAGTGTAGTAAGAGAGAAGGGAGCTTGGAACTCTGTTGTTTGTGGCTTGGACATTCTGTACCAGTACTGGTCTACTTACTTGGACAGAGAACAAATGTGTATCTTGTTATTTGGGATCTCTATGCTATAGTAGTCAAGTCTTCCAGACTAAGACAGACTAAGGAGAAGGACCTGAGAGCCCCCTCTGAAGATAATTAGCCATCGAAAACCCTATAAATAGCAGAGAAGCATTGTCAAATACAGTGCTGGAAAATGAGCCTACCAGGCTGGAAGGCATTCAAGAAAGGACTTCCTCAAAGTAGAATGGAACTGAGCTGGGCACGGTGGCGCACACTTGTAATCCCAGCGGCTCGGGAGGCAAAGGCAGGAGGATCGCAAGTTCAAGACCAGAGGCAGTCTGTGTAATTTAGCGAGACCCTGTCTCAAAAAGTTAAAAAAATGGGCTGGAGGTGCAGCTCAGTGGTCCAGCTCTTGCAAAGCATGCAGGTGCAAGGCCCTGGGTTCAACCCCCAGTACTGAAGAAAAAAAAAAAAAAAAAAAGTCCAGTCCAATTTAATGACAGGAAGGGAGTAAATCCCATAGGACTTCCTTTTGTTGATGTGGTAGGAATCAAAGTGAGAAGAAACACAGTGGCTGTAACAATGGGCTCAAACATAAAAGTATTTGCACATGGCACAGTGTATAGTAACAGTTCTGTTGTGCATAGGATCACTATGAGTTGGACTGGACTTGATCGCACCTAATAACAACAACAACATTATAACAGTCAAGTCTATATTCCAATAACAGATCCAGAAGAAATTCAGATGCTGCTGCAATTATCAGGTACAGAATAGAGAATAGCTATAAATGAAAGTTTAAGAAACTAAAGGTTAAACATAAGAACAAGCAAAATGTAATTATCAGGAATGACTGGATAGACTTAAAAAGAACCACATGGAACTTATAAAATTATTATATATAATTATTGAAGTGTATTTAGTGGATAAATGAAACAGCATTTTGGATAGTTATGTAAGTACCCTTACCCACACCCTGGCCAACTCCCTTTATTTTAAATAATTCTCCATCTGGCAGGCAAAATAATCTCATTTTCTTTGTATTTCTTTTTTTTTTCTTGGGGTACTGGGGGTTGAACTCAGGGCCTCGCGCCTGCATGCTCTGCAAGTGCTGGACCACTGGGCTGCACCTCAGCCCATTATTTTTTTACTTTTTGAGACAGGATCTCGCTAAATTAGGCAGACTGCCTCTGGTCTCTAACTTGCGATCCTCCGCCTCCGCCTCCCAGCCGCTGGGATTACAGGCATGTGCCACCACGCCCGGCCCTTCATTGTATTTCTTTTTTTTTTTTTTTTTTTTTTTTTTTTGGCGGTACTAGGGGTTGAACCCAGGGCCTGGACCACTGAGCTGCACCCCCAGCCCATTTTGTAGATTTTATTATTTTCTGAGACAGGGTCTCACTAAATTACACTGACTGTCTCTGGTCTTGAACTTGCGATCCTCCTGCCTCCGCCTCCCCAGGCGCTGGGATTACAGGCGTGCACCACCACCCCTGGCTTCTTCGTATTTCTTAAGTAAAGTTGGGCATGTCTTTTTTTTTAAACTATCTACCTACCTACCTACCTACCTACCTACCTCCCCTTTATTTATAAATGTCGGTGGGGTACAGACTAATAAGGCTTACACAATTCCCATTATGCAACTATTACACTATTTTTAGTTACTCTTCTATCAATTTACATATTTCACAGAACCAGGGTGTTTATTTTTTCTATGTTTATTGGTCATTATTTATTTTTTTTTATGAAATAATAGAGTATGTCCTCAGCCTATTTTCCTATTAGGGTGAATTTTTTCATTTCTTCACTTTTTTTAGATCATGGGGTGGAAGTAGGGACTCAATGGGAATAAAAACAAGGAAACTTCTTTTCTGTATTTTTACGTTCTATATTTGATGGGTTTTGGATTATACCAGTGTATGCATTTGCCAAAACTCACTGGTACGCTATGGTTTTTCACTTAAATAAATAAATACATTAATTAATTAATTAATTTATAGAGTCTCACTATGTACAAAGGCTGGTCTCAAACTGGTAATCCTTCTGCCTTAGCTTCCCAAGTTGCTAGGATTACAAGTATGCACCACTATGCCCCACAGAACCTTTTATTTATAAAAACATGAGCATTGAACTACCAATGTATGCTGAAGAGCTTAGAGAAGTATATTAATGTGTATAATTTACTTTAAGATGCATAAAACATAAGATACATTTATGGAGAGGCAAACATGATGTTTCCATCATCATTATTATTCAACATTATTCTATAATTCTAGACCTGTAGAACTAATCTAATAGAGTTTTCTGAGATGATAGAAGTGTTCTCTATCTGGGCTATCTAATATGGGAGTCACTTGGACACATGGCTAATGAGCTCTTAAAATATGGCTAGTGAGACCAGGGAGGTGATTTTTAAATTAAACTTTTTAAAGTTTACATAGTCACAAATGGTTAGTGGTCTTGTATTTGATAGCACAAAAGACATTTCCATCACTGTAGAAAGTTCAACTGGACAATGCTCATCTAAAATTAAGCAGTGCAGCGGGGCACAGTGGTGCGTGCCTATAATCACAGCAACTCAGGAGGTGGAGCCAGAAGGATCAAAGTCCAAGGCTAGTGGCAGTCTGTAGAACTTAGGAAGACCATGTCTCAATTTAAAAAAATTTTAAAAAGGGGATAGGGGTGTAGCTCATTGGCTGAGAGCTCGCGGAGTATGCCAAGCCCCCAGTACTGCAAAATAAATAAATAAATAAAACAAAACAAAATAAAATTGAACAATGCTGAAAATAGTAATGATGAAAACAGACATCTTTGTTTTTTTTTCCTGACATGAGAATGGTGTTTCATGCTTGACATTAATGTCTGGGCTGGGGATATAGTTCAGTGTTAGAGCATTTGACTAGCATGCGTAAGGCCCTGGGTTTGATCCCTTGTACCACAAGCAAAACAAAACAAAACAAAACACCCCACAAAAACCCATAATGTCTACTGTTGGTTTCTAATAAATGCTAGTTATTTAGCATAATGTTATAATGAATACAAACAGAAAATATCTGTAGTGTTTTACAGCTTTTACAGCATTTTAACATATTTGCCCTTAATCTTTACACAAATCCTCCATTATTTTGTGGCTGAGAAAGCAGAAATTGTGAGTAGAGTGTAACATGCAGAAGTCACTAACTAGCAAGAGCCAGAGCCTTGACTTGTATTTTCTGTTTCCAAATACTCTGTTCTATTGGCTTTACCAATTAATGGCTACTGTAACATCTTCACCAGTGATCTCATGATATAAACATCTAAGTGTACTGGTCAATTAAGAAAAACATTGTGAAAATGCATGATGTATCTTGCATATGATAAGTTACCAATATCTTTCAACATTTATTTTTATATGAGGAATAAAAATCTGATACATTGATGCTTAAGACAAGATTTAGGAGTAATAAAATTGGAAAGTCTGTATTTTAAGTATCTAAATATATAAGATGAAGTGAAAACTGAAACGTTTATGTGGCTTCTTGGCTTAATAACTTGGAAATTCACCCAGATTTTGATAGCAATTTATTTTCTAATTGTGTATTTCAATTAAAAAACAAATCATTAGCATCAGGAAGTATGTCCAAGGTCTTCGGTTTTATGGAGAGATTTCTGCAAATCAGCCATACAATTATTATACAAATGGTTTGTGAGCACAATAAGAAAGCTTTAGCAATAAGTGAAGCTTTAATGACACTTGTCCATTTCTTAGTTTTGCATAAAAATTGCGCTGATTTGAGACTTTCATTATTTTTTAATGTTATGATGTGATTTTAAAGGTAAGTTTATTGGGGGTTGGGATGTAGTTTAGTGGTAGAGTGGGTGTTTGGTGTGTGCAAGGCTGTGGGTTTAATCCCCAGCACCAAACAAATGAAAATAAATCAATTAAATAACTAAAAAATTTACTTTTTACTGCTATACCTTCAGTGTCTCTTAGAATAATGCCAAAGTTGACATTAAACAAGTATTTGTTGAATGTTTGAATAAATGGATGGATGGACACACAGCATATTGTGGGTTGAATGTAACTATTGTTTATAACGCGTAAGGGTAATCTCAGTTTCCTACACACAACATAACATTACTCCAGGGCAGCTCCCAAATTAGAAGACATCATGGTTTTCTGTAACTAAAATTTAATAAAGCATGAAATGGAGAATTAATTTTAGAAATCTGAATTTAAAATCTAAAAATCTTAATTCATGTTGAACAATCTGCGCCTGTGGCACTCCTCTTATTCTTAGGGCCCTTTTCGCCATTATTGGCAGGAGAGGCACACACTCTTTCCCAATGATTGCAAGGTTCAGAAGAGTACGACTGTTTCACACATGCTTTTCTCTCTCCTTGTACTCAGCCCAGTGGCTATCATACAGAGATGTTAAGTAAAGGTTGTTTGAGTAAGTTCATTTTATTTACAATATTTATAAAACATTTTAGTCTTTGTTCTCAAACCTCAAGAGTAAAGTTTCATATTTTTCATTTTTAAGTCAGTTAAAATTGTTTACAGTATGGTGACTTGCAAATATCAGGTTCTTAACTATAAAAATTTGATATAAAATCATCCACATCACAAATGCATTTTTACTTAAAAAAGTATCACACTAAATACAGCCAAATAGATAATCTCCTTTACTTCTACTCCATTTTCACTCCTCAACTTACTGGCTATCACTACTTATTGTATAATGCTTTTATGAACTTTTTTTTTTTTTTTTTTTTTGTAGTGCTGGAGGTTGAATACAGGGCCTTATGCATCTAGGCAAGCATTCCATCATTGTGCAACATTCCCAGCCCTTGCTTGGCTTTTTAAAAGTGTCTTGACATAAACATACACATATGCACACACACAATCTTTATCTACACAGAGTCAAACATGTATTATTCTTATGCCCCCCCAAACACATTAGCATGTATAGCTCTGCTTCTTTCTTCAAAAGCTGCTTGCCACTACATTGAGTAGATGAACCTTAATTTATCAAATTACACCCTTGATAATGGGCACTTAGGATGCCTTCATTTTTTTTTTAAACTATAACAAACATTATGTCAATAAGCTCCCTCTATATACATGTTAGCACATAAGTATTTCCATGGAAGAATTATTTTTTGGTGGATGCCGTTGTATTTCCTTCTATAAAATCTTTACCAATGAACATTCCTACCCAGTGTAGCCCTTGTCTTCCCTGACCCACAATGGGGATAGGAAAACTCTGGGATGAGCTAAATTAGACTTAGGTTTCTAAGGACTCAACATTCAAAGATAAAACGGTTCAGGATTTAGGGTTCCCAGGGGCTCAGGCCTAAACTTTGGTGCCATGTATCTAATCACTGTAGACTAAATGGGAGTTGTCAGTTAAACCAAGAGGCTGATAGTTATTTATACATTGTTTCTGGTGGATAAATGTTATGTACTAAAGAACTTAAAATAAAACATTTGAGTCACAACATTTATTAAATTCCATTATTAGGGGTTGTGCTACATACTCAGTATGTTGTTGTTGTTGTTGTTGTTAGGTGCCGTCGAGTCGAGTCCAACTCATGGCGACCCTCATAGGGCTTTCAATGGCTGACTGTTTTTGGGATTGCCTTGGGAGTGGGTTGCCACATCCTTCTCCCATTTTGCGGTGCTGGGAATCGAATTTGGGACCTCAGAGACTGCAGCACAGTGCTCTACCAACTGAGCTGAATCCCAGCCCACATACTCAGCATAGAGACAAAATAATTTCTTCTCTCAAGAGCTCATGATTATGAGAATAGTAATTCATATTAATTTTATTAGGTGTGATAATATGTTTATGGTTATGTAAAAAATGTCTTTTTAAAAGATACTATAAGTATTTACAGGTGAAATTTCATGGTGTTGGAATTTTACCTTAAAATATTTTAGGAAAATAGAAAGAAAACCAAGAAACCAAACAAGTGTTGCAAAATGTTGATTAGTGTTCAATTAGACTGATGGGTATATAAGGATTTATTATCTCTAATGAATAGATGCCTGCAGCTATAGCCCTGTGGCATCCGATCCCATCAGATCTCGGAAGCTAAGCAGGGTCAGGCCTGGTTAGTACCTGGATGGGAGACCGCCTGGGAACACCAGAAGCTGTAGGCTGGGAGAAGGACCTGGCAACCCCCTCCCAAAAATCAATCTGCCATTGAAAACCCTATGAACAGCAGAGAAGCACTGACTATAGT
>VMDO01005855.1:0-80450 GCA_007922755.1 Pedetes capensis | reverse complement strand
ACAGAGGGTCGCTATGAGTCGGATACCGACTCGACGGCACCTAATAACAATGAATAGATAGGCCTGGGGTTTAGCTCATTTCGTACATAGAGTGCTGCTCTGTACTTTCTGAGGACCTGGGTTCAATCCCCAGCACTGCAAAAATTGGAGAAGGACACGGCAATCTGCTCCCAAAACAATCCAATCTCGAAACAATCAACCATTGAAAACCCTACAAAGGGTCATTATAAGTGGGATCTGACTTGACAGCACCTAACAACAACAATGAATAGAGATAATAATGTGGCTTCATTAGTCTTGATTTTTAATATAAACAATATAATACTCTTAGTCTTCTAGGAATACCAGTAAGTAATACATAATTGTTGTTATTAGTTGCCATCAAATCAGGTCCGACTCATGCCAACCTTTATAAGGTTTTCAATGGCTAATTGTTTTGGGATTGCTTCAGGAGTGGATTGCCACATCCTTCTTCCAATTTGGGGGTGCTAGGGGTCAAACCCAGGGCCTCAGAAAGTGCAGAGTGGCACTCTACCAACTGAGCTAAACTCCAGGCTGTGAAAAGCACCTAGGTCTTCATAAAACCAGATATTGTCAGGGAGTCAGAGGCAGAAGAGAACAGAAACGATCTTTGGAATATTTTATTTTGAGTGCCCAGAGATCTCATCCCTTTCCAGGATCTACAGTCTCTTTTTTTCTATAGGCAGGATACGTATTTACTAACTAATCTTTCTTTAAAAACAGAAGAAATTTAAAAGAAAAGTAAACAATTTAGCAATATATCATGTTCATTGGTCTATTCATGATTATAGCTTTGTACCCATTTTAATTTTAATTGTTAATGTTTTCTATTTAATTTTGAAATAATGTTACAGAAAAGTTTTAAGTACAGTACAACCCCTTTTTCTCTTTCTAACCATTTCAGACAGACTGATTTAATATCTAACAACAATAATAAAGCCATTTCAGAGGAGTTGCTAGCATAATGCTCCACCATCCCTGAATGCCTGTTCATCATGTCCTTTTGAAAAGGACAGTTACTTTGTAGCATCACCTTCATTTAAGGTCATCTGACGTTTTCTAATAACTAAATTTAGGTTGAATATCTTTGGTAGGAATGTCACAGAAGTGATGCGGTGTTCTTATCATTATTTCTTACAGGTAGCATATTATTGTTATTTGTCCCATGACTAGAGATGTTTAACTTAAGAGCATTTAAGAAGGTGTCTGCCAGTTTTTTCCACTGTACTCTTTTCTTCTTTATAATACAGCATTTTGTTGTGGAGATTAAACCTATGTAAATATTCTGCCTTTCATTAACCTTTATTTTTATCAATACGGACTCACAGGTTCTTATTTTATTTGATGGGTTGTAATTTCATTATTTGTTATGATGTTAAATTTCCCCTGATTTGACCAAAGGGGAGGCCTCCTTCAAGCTCACTTCTATGTCCTTTGCCATGTCATTTTAGAGCACTTTGTACTTTCTGGCCTAACAAGATATTCCAAGCAAATTTTGTTCTGATTTTGCTTCAAGTACTAGAATCAGCTATTTCTCCAATGAGCCCTCTTTGTTTTAAACAGAGAATGGTGTTTGGAAGCTAGCATCTGGAATGTATGTGTAGTCATTGCTTTGGGGTCATCTCTATCGCCAAGCCTTCTCAATGGAGGAGCTAGGAAACATATATATGCACATACACATATATATGTGTGTGTGTGAGATAAATATTCATATGTATGTCTATATTTATTCCTATATACTTATTGTGATCTATGAACTCATATTATTGTTATTGTTAGGTGTCGCCAAGTTGGGTCTGACTCATAGCGACCCTACGTACAACAATATGAAACACTCCTTGATTCTGTGCCGTGTCTGACACTACATTAGTGCTTCTCTGCTATTCATAGCCTTTTCTATGATGGACTGTTTTGGGAGTAGATTCCCAGGTCCTTCTCACTAACTGGCTGTACCTGGTATTCCCACGCGGTCTCCCATCCAAGGAAGAACCAGGTTGACCCTGCTTAGCATCTGAGATCAGGTGGCATCGGAGACCAGGGTGCTTGCTATGGCTGCAGACTTGAGCTCATATTAGATACCTCAAATTCCAATCCAGCACCATAAGGTTCATTCTAACTTTCTCACTGTTCATCTTTGTAATTTCCTCCTCAGACCATGACAACCCTGGGATCTATTATCCTCAATATACCCACATATTCTTGAATCTAATCCACACCCTTTCAACAGTTTTAGAGGGTTACAAAATCAGATGTGGATTAGAATCATGTGCAAATTGGATTACCAGTCAAGAAAGCTCCCTCATGTAAATCTAATCTGCATGCAATTCTAATCCAGGTCTGATTTTTGTAGCCCTCTAAGACTGTTGAAGCCTGCAGACATAGCCCTGTGGCTTACAGTCCCGTCAGATCTTAGAAGCTAAGCAGGGTTGGACATGGTTAGTACTTGGAGGGGAGACCGCCTGGGAACACCAGATACTGTTGGCTTGGGAGAAGGACCTGGCAACCCACTCCCCAAAATCAATCTGCCATTGAAAACCCTATGAATAGCAGAGAAGCACTGACAACAGTGTCTCGCCTGTTGTATGTAGGGTCACTATGAGTCGGATACCACCTCAACAGCATCTAATGACAAGAAGACTGTTGAAAGGGTGAAGATTAGATTCCAGAATATATGGGATATATTTATTCATTCTGTCCTAATTATCTTATCAAACTTCCACTGCCACCTCCTTTTAGTTGCCGAGATGCCTTTCTTCCTAACTTGATTCTGACATCTTGCCCTGGGCTGCCCCACTGCCTGGATACCTTCCTTACCCTGGTTGAGCACCAATATCTTGTACTAGGACTAGGTGCTCACGTACAGCCCAAAGTCTTCTCTGTTTGGATCCACATATCCCAGGCCCAGTCACTGATAATCCAGATGCTCTCTTCACTTTATTCAGAGGTGCAGGGCTCTGAGACTCTGTCCCAGACTGCCCTCTTTTGTAGTTACTCCCTTCACATTATGGGTTCTGAAGTCTTGTGGTAGGCTCTCCTCATCACAAAAGCATTTTTTATCAGGCATGAGCTCTAAAATTGCCTTCTCATGCAGATACCCTCCTTATCTCTCTTTCTTTCTGTTTTTTGTTTTTTTTTTTTTTGGTTTGGTTTGTGGTTCTGGATATTGAACCCAGGGCATTGCATATTCTAAGGAAGCACGTTGCCACTGAGCTGTATCCCTGGCCTCTTACATTTTCATTTTTACTTTTATTTTCAGACAGGGTCTTGCTAAGTTATACAGCCTGTTGAGAACAGCCTGTCTCTGTTCTCAAACCTGCGTCAGCCTCCCAAGTAGCTGGGATTACATGCATGTCCCACTACATCTGGCATCTTCACCCCACTTTTGCACAAACATTCTGCCCCAGGCTGCCTCTCCACCAAAATGCCATCTTTATTTTTCTTGTTAGTTCTCTGATATCCTACACCACTCCTCTGTGAGAATACCCTACTCACCCTGATTGGGCTCCAATCTCTTGTGAGCTTCCTCATCCTGCATAGATTCCTACTTTATTCCCCAACTAATGGTTTTAAAACTGAATTATACAGGAAGGAAATAGGAAAAACTATACACTTATTTTTTAGATTAAGTCATTGTCTTTTGCTCTTAAGACATTGCTTTTCATCCTTCTATTACATGTGATTTAGCTAAGTCACTCATAAAATTTTTTCCTTAAATCAATGTATCACATAAACTCCCAAGTTTACTTAAGACAATGTTAATTTGCCCATAATTTCCCTAACATTTTTTCTCTAGAAAAGTTTCTCTCTCTCTCTCTCTCTCTCTCTCTCTCTCTCTCTCTCTTTCTTCCTTTTTTAAGTAAAATCAGGGTAAAAGCTAAAGTTATCACAGTAGGTCACAAGATTTTGCATGATTTGTTTTCCTCTCCCTCCCTCTTCTCAGGCACTCTCCCTGGATACTCTTGACCTGTACCCTGGTTTCTGTGTCTTTCCTGAAGCAGGCCAGACCATTCCCGCCTTAGGACTCTGGGCCTCTGCCCTGAGGGTCCCTCTTTTTGGAATGCTCTCTCCTCAGAAGTCTCCAAGGCTCACTTCTGTGATTCCTTCAAGTTGTTGTTCAGATGTTGCCTTCTCAAAGAAGCCCACCTAGAAGAGCCTACTTAAAATTGTGACTGCCTCCCAACCCATTTTCCTGCTCTACTTTCTATTGCACTTACCACATTCTAATATACCACACTTCTATACTACTTATGTTTCTTTTTAACTGTCTTTCTCCTTACCATACCTACTAAACTGCCTTTCATATGGGCAGGATTTTTAATGCTTTGCTCATTATGTAATAAATATTTGTTGAATGAAGATAGTCATTCCTAGAGGGAATTTGAATTGCCAAACTAAATTAATAGCACCATCTAGTGTTTATGGAGCGATGTGCTCATTAACTCATACTTTCATCAACCATGAGATAAATTGTTGTTGTTGTTAGGTGCTGTCGAGTCGGTATCCAACTCATAGCAACCCTCATAGGGTTTTCAATGGCTGACTGTTTTTGGAATTGCCTTGGGAGTGGATTGCCAGGTCTTTCTCCCATTTTTGCGGTGCTGGGAATTGAACTTGGGACCTCAGAGACTGCAGCGCAGTGCTCTACCAACTGAGCTAAATCCCAGCCCATGAGATAAATTGTTGTGGTTTAATCAATTTGCAGTTACTCTGTTTTTCACTGTCTTTGGTTGTTCTGTAAAAATTAAAATGTTTTCAGTGACTCAGTAGTCATGTGATATACTGACTTCTCTAATAGGAATATCAACCTCTTCTCTGATTTGCCCATTCCTTCCTAGAATCCTGTGTGGTTGTAAGAGTTATAACAAAGGTCATGCACTTTTTTTTTTTTTTTTTGAGATAAGATCTCACTGAGCAGATCATACTGGCCTACAACTCATTATGTAGACCAGGCTGACTTGGAACTCATGATCCTCTTGCCTCAGCCTCTCCAATGTTGGGATTACAGGAGTGTACTACCATACCTGGTGGTCATGTAGCTTTTAACCTTGTGGAACCTCTATATCTCCTCTCTACATACCTACAGCCATACCACCGTGGTGTCCGATCCCATCAGATCTCAGAAACTAAGCAGGGTCGGGCCTGCCTAGTAGTTGGATGAGAGACTGCCTGGGAACACCACATGCTGTAGGCTTGGGAGAAGGACCCAGCAACCCACTCCTAAAAAACAATCTGCCATTGAAAACCCTATGAATTGCAGAGAAGCACTGATAATAGTGTTTTGCCTGTTGTACACAGGGTTGCTATGAGTCAGATACCAACTCAATGGTACCCAACAACAACAACACACCAAAACAATCAAACAACCCCAAGCATCTCAAAGTGGTTAATAGTTTTGCTGTTTTGGTAATTGTGTTGGTACACTTTTTTTCTAGAATAACAAAATACAAATACTATGGCTTGAATATCCCCACTAAAACTCATGTTGAAATTTAACTGCTATTAAAAGAATGGAAACTTAATCCAACTATGGTGTTTGGAGGTGGGACCTTTGGTACATTAAATGAGACCATCAGGAGGCCCCAACTCAATGGGACAATATATAAGAATAAGGACTATATATAAGAATGGGATTATATATAAGAAGAAGAAGAGAGACTTGAGTTAGGATGTCTTGTCTCACCATGAGCCCTGGGCAACCTTTGGCCTTGGTGGAAAGTTGCTACTAGGAAGAAGGACCTTACCATATGTGGAGGTCCAATCTTGAACCTTCCAGCCTTTAGAACTATGAGCCAAATAAACTTTTATTCTTTACAAATTACTCAGTCTATGGCCTTGAGTTGTAGCAACAGAAAAAGGACTCAAACAGGTTATTTATTGATTTTTAAATTTTGGTTTTGGTGACAAACACCCTATATCACTGTGATAGAACATTAGCAAAGGTAATGGCAATACTGTTTAAAATAGTGTTAGGATTCTTTAAGACAACAAGCACCATCTTAAGATTTAGAAAATATTGTTTTCTTTATAAAGAAGGGAAAATGAAGAAGCTGCCATGAAAACGTTTAAATATTTTAATATTTAACAATAGATAATGAAAAGAATAATTAGATGGTTTTTACTGAATGCTTATTGTACTAGGCACTAGTCTAAAACTCATTAATTATCTTAATAATCCCATAATGCAGGTACTCTATAGTAAGCTTCTCAGATGACAGAATGGAGGCACAGAGAAGTTAAGTAACTTGGCTGAAGTCACAGAGCTAGTAAACAGTAGAGCCAGTATTCAAAGCCAGACAGGCTAGAGCCATAGTACATGACCATGACCTCATACCTATGCTGTCATCTACTTCTCTTGGAAATGGGAATGGATGCTGCTTTGTGTCAAACTTCCTGGTCTGATCAAACAAATTAATGCATTAATATTCTCTTCTTCCACGCATGCCTGTAATCCCAGTGGCTTGGGAGGTGGAAGCAGGAAGATCACATGTTCAAGACCAGAGGCAGTCTGCGTAATTTATCGAGACCCTGTCTCAAAAAGTAAAAAAAAAAAAAAAAAAAAAGGGAAAATATTCTCTTCTTCCAAAAAGGAATCCAGGCAATCATAAAGAAATAAAAGAATATACAATTATCCTCGAAATAAGGTCTTCTTTTTATAGTCAGGAAAGAACTCCTTTTTATAGTTAGGAAGACCTAGTTGGTCCTTAATGCTCTCTCACCTTTTTTTGCAACCCACTCCTCAGAAATTTTTGTGCTATCTTCCCACAGTTTCCCAGATTGTATCACTGGTTCTAATGTTTTAAAATAGATGGAATGATCTGATCTCTCAAATTACCAGTTAATATATCCATTTCTTAAATTTGGTTCATCTCAGCTGGATGTTAAAAAGAAAATAACTGAACTTTTCATTAAAGAGTGACATACAGAAATACCCACATTATAAATTATATTTTTAAAAGGAGCATGAATTCCAAAGAATTTCAGATTGATAGAGTCTTTTTTTTTTTTTTTTTTTTCCTCAGAGGTTGAACTCAGGGCCTCACACATACTTTGCAAGAGCTCTACCACTGAGTTGCATCCCCATTTCTTTTTTACTTTTTATGTTGAAACCTGGCCTCTGGCCTCACACTTGCAAATCTCCTGCTTTAGCCTCCCACATTGCCGGGATTACAGGCATTCACCACTGTGTCTGGCTCAGAGGGTATTGTGGGTAGGTGGTTTCTATGCTTTCTAGATGATTCTGGAAATGGTTCCCTTCTCACCATCATCAGTTGTAATCTAGGATTCCTCTTCTAAATGTTTGCTTCACCTTTCTCTTTCTTTTTTCTTTTCTTTTTTTTAAAAGATGCTACTGGGGATCAAACCCAAAACCTTGCACATACTAGACAAGTATACTAACACTGAGCCACACCCCCTGGCCTGACTTTTAAATTTTCCTAACATATAAGGTTTTGGGGAAAGAGAAATAGTCATTTTCTATGTTATCTTGGATAGAGTTTTTCAGCATGTGGTTTGAGGATTACCTGCTTCAGACTCATCTGGAGAGATTCTCAGCCCCACCTTTGACCTACTACAGCAGAATTTTCTAGCAGGTCTTAGAAAGCTGTCTTCTAACAACCTCCATAGATGATTTTTATGTGTGCTTAAAGTTGGAAACCACTGACTTAAGGGGATAATTTTTAAAAGTAAAGCACTAGTGTCATTTGATTGTTGGATTCTTTCCTATTACAGACCACAGAACAGAACTTCAAGGAGTGTCATGTAAAAACATAATTACAGAAATATGAAATATAATTTTAGGAGACTAATAATTAACAAATCTATTTACAAGATTGTATATTCGTTTGTTGTAAATTACATATGTGAAATGTCTCAGTGAATTGTGTGTATGAAACATCTCAAAGAGCTCTTTAGTGGATATTGTTTAATCCTCACTTTCCTTCCATAAAATTAACCAGCTGCCTAGAGTTTTTACTATGCTATCCACAAGCCATTCTCCAGTAAACCCTGAGGCATTCTCTGAACAAGCCTCATTTCCGTATAAAAGGAAATGGGCTTAAAATGAACTGAGTTTGGTCAACTGTAGGAAACTTAGGCTGATTAAACTTGAAGTTGTTATCAAAGGAGACTATGAATTCTGCAGCTCTAGAGATGTTTTAAAATAGTAAATACAGACATGTTTTTGGATGAACAGAGTGTATAATAGCCTAAAGTGAGAGGACCCAAACAGAGATGCTTTAAGATTCTTTCTGGTTTTATAACTTGACTAAACCATCTCTGGACATAATTGACCATTAACCTGAGCCTGGCAAGAATTCCTTGTCCCTCTCTGATAATGCAATAAATAGCATCTTGAGAATACGTTGAAGAAACACAGTTTAGATGCACATGCCATACAAAAAAGGAAATTATTTAACTTGAGGATAATACTACACCCAAATAATTTAGACACCAAATAGAACTTTTCATTGGAATTATTTGCTTTGGCCAAGTTACTTGGGTAACTCTATCTCAGTTATACCACAAAATTATTCTTCTCAGAATTTGTTTTCAGTTGTTACTTACTCCTGAGTATTATCAGTTGTTATTACCTTTCATTTTATTCTCTTAAAATCTAAATCACAGTTCAACCAACAAGTTTACTTACCTTGAAAGTCTTCCTTCTGTACAGCCCAGTTGCCTGGCACTTGTGCTGACAGAGAAGAAAAGAGAAATCAAGGATAAAGCACAGGTAACACAAATGGGAACCTTAATAACACAATGAAAGAACCTACTCCAAACCACTTTTCTCAAATACTAAAGATCTCTTCACAAGAGTGACTGGTTGGTAGAGAATCTAAGGGGGGAACTCTTATGGAAAGATCACAACACAAAAAGATAATTCTGTGAAATTAATACAGGTCTACCTGATTAAAATCCTAAAACATAATTTTATCTTTCCTTCAAGAGATCATGGGAAAATTTAGTATTTTAGTTTCAAATAGGTAACTTCATTCCTGTTACTTACCATATTTGGATTTGCTCCGCACTGGATTTGGTCCAATCTATCTGTGGAACCAGGAAGCTGCTAATCTTCACTCAGCATCTCATACTTTCTGAATGAAAATGGAACGGATTGGTAGGATTAGTGGACAGATTTTTTTTATGTGTGTGTGGGGGCGGCAGGGGGGAAACCATAGTTATTTTGCCACGTTTTCTGTATTCTGATGAAAGCTTTTTATATCTCTACAGAGAAACGAGGCAGTGTGTGAGGCTGGGGAAGATGGATGAAGAGGCAGGAGGAAAGAGTTCTAGCCCTCAGCTGGTCAAACCTCAACTTCCTTGAGCTTCATGTTACTGTAAAATGAGAAGCTGAAGAAGCTATTTAAAGCCTCTTCCAAACTTTTTTGATCGAATAGAAAAGCTAATTAGTTGCTCATATAATTAGTGTATCCTGATTTTTAAAATAAGTTTTCTTTTGTTATGTAGAAGAAATACGGAAGTAGTAATCTCAGCATGTCAGGCTTCAAAGGCCAGGTAAGAACTAATGAATTGGCAATAAAGTCATGGGCCTTTAACTCTGAACATACTGATATCTAAGTATCCAGAAAAATACTAGCTTCGCCTCTACTGTCCACAAATTTACCAGAAAGCCCTGTCAATGACCCAACTTCGGACTTCAGACATGTGAGTTAACCAGCACCACTTTACTGGAAAGAGTTCAGACTGAAAGCTTTGGGCAGGGTTGGGAAGGTTATAATTTGAGGAAACTAAGGCGCCAGCAGTAGAGGTTTTTTCCAACATGACTGACGAAATACGCGGCAGGAGAAGTAAAACTGCCCCAAATTCCCCAGTGTGGTCCTCACTCGAGATTCTAGCTAGCGGCGCCAGCAAGCAGTGACCGAGAGTCTCCTGCGATTTACACCCAAAAGTGCGCGCGCAACAAAAGCGCTAACCGCTCCCAGCCAGCGCTTTCTCGTCAGCCAGCGCTCGCTGAAAAGCGCCTCACCGCTCAGGAACCTCCTGGTCAGCCCCGCATGGCTTACGGGCGTCGCAGCGAGCCAATAGGCGCGCCGGGAGGCGGGACAGAGAGGCCGAGGGGCGGGATTTCCCGCGCGGCCGCCTGGCGCCTGGCAAGGTCTGAGCGGGCGGTGTCGGCAGCAGAGCCTGCGAGAGGGCGGGCCAGGGTCAGCTGCTGCAGGCGGGCGGGCGCGCGGAGCTGTGGGCGGCTGCTGCGTCTTCTGCCGCCGCCCTCCCTTCGCCACGATGCCGGGGATCGATAAGCTGCCCATTGAAGAGACGCTGGAGGACAGCCCGCAGGTGAGATGTGGGCAGCGGAGGGCGTCAAAGGAGAGCCGGTCAGGCCGATCTCAGGCCTGGCGCCGCCGTCGCAGGTGCCCGCCCCGGCCCAGGTGGGCACTGCCGTCGCCCAGGTGTCCCTGTCCGCCGCGGCCGCGCCCCGAGCCTGTGAGGCCGGGCCGGAGGCCCGCGTGGGCCCACGCGCCTTGGTCGAGGGCAGCGGGGAGACCGAGCCGCTGCTGCCTCTCGTAGGGCCTGGTGCTGACGCACAGCGGAGTCTCCTTTGACGGAAGCTGCCGTTTTTATCGCGATGGTATGGTGCGATAAGTCCCTATCTTGGAAATTTAGGAGAAAATGCGGGAGAGAAAACCCAGTAGTCTTGTTCATGATCCTGGAGGCGCGGTACGCTAGGGAAGGAAATGACTAGTGTTCTTCAGGAGGTGCTAGAAGGCTGTGTGTAGAGAGCTATCGGCGAAGCCCGTGATGGGCGTCGGAGCCTGCGCCTGCTCTCCCCGCCGAGTGAGCCGGTGTGGCGGCGGTGACGGGCCGCTGTCACTCGAGCTGTGCGCGGTGTGTGATGGAGGCGTCTTCGCGGCTCTAGATTGCTGCGCCTGTAGCTGCCGACTTGGCACTAATAAACGCATAAAAATAAAAGTTCCATGTTCTCTTTTTTGTGCGTTGGAGATGATGCTGGTGTGGTTGGTCTAGCTTAAGACATTTTTGGAAAAGGTAATTTGATATTTCTTTTAGTACTGCAGAATGAAATTAGCCGTAGTTTTAAAAAGGTGTTTGAGGCTCTAACTTGCATAGAGAAACTTCATCCTTATGCTCGACTTTTACACGATAAGCGATGTGAAATGATGTTGCTATTTGGATACCACTTAGATTGAAAATTTCCTGAAGCGTTGCTTACTTAGAAATACAGCTTTATAGTTTATCATAGCTTACCCTCCCCCCGCCAAAAAAAAAAAAAAAAAAAAAAGAGAGGGATAGATCCTCCTTTCCTAGATGGCACGTCTGCCATGGATTTTGTGCCAATTTTAATTGGCAAGTTGAAACTAGGCTCTGATTGTAGAATTGATTTGTCCTTTTTCATCCTGAAAGTTATCTTCACAGGCCAGTTGCTTGCTGGTAATGTACTCTTATCAGCCTATACTGACAAAGAGAAACCCATATTCTAGTTTATCTCATAGCTGGTTCAAATTTTTCTTAATGACATCTTTGGTATAAAGTTATAAGATATATTTGTTTCAGATACTTTGCAACAGTTTTGTGGGTTGTATTGGTCAGGTCCACTTTGTCATTTTACTTTTTTATTAGGTAAGATTCAACAAGTTGCCTTACCTTCTCTTACCTGGCCGTTTTTTTTTTTTTTTTTTTTTTTTTTTTTAAATAGCCCATAAAGACTATAAACAGCTTGGAATGAGTTGCACAGTGCCCTAACCATGACTTTTAAAGAGGAGATAATATTGAACTTTTCACACAATTATTTTACAAATTGAGTTATTTTTTTGACAAACATGCCTCATTTTTCAGTTTTATAGTAATTTTAAATGTACTAGCTATGTTGATATCTTCTCAGTTTCTAGAAGCAGTAAATTTGAACAAGGTAATACTTATTTGGGAGAATTTAGTTGGGACAACTAGGATTAGGAAGGGAAAACACATATAGGTAATTCTTAGGGAGAATTTGTGGGCAGGATGGAAAGCCCCGGATCTGCTGTTAGGGAGATAAAGTTTTAGTCTTCACTACCACTTAGTACTGTTTGCTGCTTTAAGGCAATTCACTCAACATCTCAGAATCTGCCAGGCGCGCCTGTGATCCCAGTGGCTTGGGAGGTGGAGGCAGGAGGATCACAAGTTGGAGACCAGAGGCAGTCTGCGTCACTTAGCGAGACCCTGTCTCAAAAAGTGAAAAAATGGGCTGGGGGTGCAGCTCAGTGGTCCAGCACTTGCAGAGCATGTAATCGCCAGGCCCTGGGTTCAACCCCCAGCACCACAAAACAAATAAAAAATCTCAGAACCTCACTTATTGTAGGTAGTAAATGTTTTTTTAAAAAATTTGACCCTAATTATAAAAATAATAGTTGCTTACTTCAGAAAAATTGAAAGGCATAGAAAACTATATGCACACATCAGCAAACCTTATTAACAGTTTGCTTTCTTCAGTCTTTTTTTGTATGTATATTTTAATGGAATTGAGATTATATTGTACATAACTATTACTATTTTGCTTTAAACTTAACATTATAACTTAAGTATCTTCACATGTTACTACATTCTGAATTTAAAAAATGTGAAGACTGCATATTTCCTTAATTGGCTTAACAGTTTTTTTTGTCTTTTTTGAGAGGAAGTCTCTCAGTGTTGCCCAGGGTAGCTTCAGAGATCTTCCTGCCTCAGGTCCCAAGTTGCTGGTACTGTAGGTAAATGCCACTACATCTGGCTCCCATTGTTGGACTTTTAGAGTTTTTCCAAAGTTCTGCCTTTATAAATAAGATGGAGGTTAATGCTTCTGGGCATAAATTTTTGTACTCAGTTGGACTATTTTATCTAGAGTCCAAGAAGAATAATAAAGATTATGAAAACTTTTTTTTTTTTTTTTTAATGCAGTACTGGAGGGTTGGGCTGAGATTTAGCTCAGTTGGTAGACCAATACTCTGCAGTCTCTGAGGTCCTGAGCTTGATTCCCAGCACCACAAAGATGGGAGAAGGAAGGATGTGGCAATCCACTCCCGAGGCAATCCTGAAACAATCAGCCCTTGAAAACCCTATGAGGGTCACTATGAGTTGGATACAACTCCAAGGCAACTAACAACAACAACAACATTGGAGGGTTGAACCCAGGGCCTTGCACATGATCCACCACTGAGCTGCACTCCAGCCCCTTTTAGTTATTGTTATTATTATTTAAATTTTGAAACAAGGTTTCACTAAATTGCACAGGCTGCTTCTGGTATTGAACTCTCAGTCCTCCAGCCTCAGCCTCCTGAGTTGCTGGAATTATAGGTATAAGCCATGGTGACTGGCAAGATTATGAAAACTTTTTAAACTCCTGATATATGGAAAGTTTTTTTCATAAGATTATTTGATCTTAATCAAAAGTGGCCTGACATTTGCTATATAAAAAAGTTACAGGTTGGGAGTTACAGAAACTGTCCTGAAGTATATCTGTAGTTGCCCTTTTTTAGATTAAAAAATTTTTTTTTGGTGCTGGGAATTGAACTCAGGCCCATGTCCTGAATAAGCACTTTACCATGGAGTAACACTCTTACCCCTTTTTGAGTGCTGATTTACAGTAACTAGGTATTATAACAGGAGTTTGCAAAAGTCCAGATCTACCTAATTGAACATAAGCATCTTTAGAATTAGCTTGCCTGAAACACACCCTTCTGTAAAAGATCTATTGAAGCAGAAAATCTCAAGCCTACTTTAGATGACTGTCCATGTTTATATATTATTTTGAAAATCAGAATCTAAATGAAACTTGTTAATTACTAAGAACATGTATGGGCTTTAAAACGTAATTGAGTTTTAAAAGATTATTTACAAATTTTTGGTTTTGTTTTGAGACTGGGTCTTCCTATGTAGCCTAGGCTAGCAGCAAACTCAATAATGTCTTGTCTCATCATCCTCCCAACTGCTGGGATTACAGGCATGTACCAATACTCCTGGCAAAATAAAAGTAATTGATTTAGTATGTAGATAAATATCTTAATGATTCATCTATGAAAGAATGAAGACAAACCCTAGTCCAAAATGAAGACTCTGTCTTTGCATAACATGAAATAGCTTATGAAACGTTCCTTTTTTCATCCACATTTTAACACCTCGGATTGAGGTTCCCTTGGAGTTGGTGGAATTTGCTTTTTCTTTTTTTTTTTTTTTTTTGAGGCATGGTGTTGCTGTGTTGCCTAGGCTGTTCCTGAACTCAACCTCAAGTGATTGTTCCACCTTAGCCTGCCAAATAGCTGGCACTGTAGGCATGTACCACTACTCCCAGCATGAGTTGGTGGTATTTTAACAGTTGCTTTCAGGCAGGTGGCAGTTGTAATGACTTGATGTTGCCTGCATCATTGGTTGTTTCTCCTAGTGATGTAGGGGCAAAATGTGGCTTTTTCTGTTCAGCCAATAAATCAATTTGAAGAAAGAATGTCAGTTTTAGTTGTGGTCTGAAAATCTTCCTTTTTCCCCTGGTAGAAGCAAGCACCACAATCAAAACTTGTTTAACAAGTATCCAGGCCTTAGAAGAAAATACTAGGGACTAAAGCAGAGTACTTCTAAGAAATACTTGTCACCTCATTTTATAGAGAATAATCATGTACAAGAAAATATGGATATTGATGACTCTTGAGTTGGAAAATGATATGGAGGTATCTTAAAAAACTAAAAATAGATCTACCATATGACCCAGCTATAACACTATTGGGAATTTACCCAAAGGGAGATGTGTCATCATACCACAGAGACACCTGCATCTCCATGTTTAATGCAGCACTTTTCACAATAGCAAGGATATGGAGTCAGCCAACGTGCCCATCAACAGAACAATGGATAGAAAAACTATGGTACATATACACAATGGAATACTACTCAGCAGTCAAAAAAAAATGAAATAATGCTATTTGCAGCAAAATGGATGGAATTGGAGAAAATTATTTTAAGTGAACGAACACAAACTCAGAAAGAGAAATACCACATGTTCTCACTTATATGTGGGGGCTGAATCAAAATTATAAGAAGGAAAAAATCCAGCCAGGTGTGGTAGCGCATGCCTGTAATCCCAGCGGCTGGGGAGGCGGAGGCAGGAGGATCGCAAGTTCAAGACCAGAGACAGTCAGTGTAATTTAGTGAGACCCTGTCTCAGAAAATAATAAAATCTACAAAATGGGTTGGGGGTGCAGCTCAGTAGTGCAGGCCCTGGGTTCAACCCCTAGTACCGCAAAAAAAAAAAAAAAAAAAAAAGAAAGAAGAAGGAAAAAATCCTATGTGGAGGTTGGAACAAAATAAAAAAATTAGTTAAACAAAAAAGCTAAAGTCGACATAGCGGAGAAGGGACAATTTGGGGAATGCAAAAGAAGGAGGGAGAGATTGAGCAAAAGCAGGAAATCCTGGGAGAGGAGGGAGGGAGAGGAGGAACAAGGAGGAATGAGGAATTGGGGAGGGGGTGATCTCAGGGTGAACAGCCCAACTTTAATAGTCCTGGAAATAATTATAATAACACCAACAATACTAAAGAATGGTAATAATATAGATGGGCTAGAAAATTCATGTGATAGTACTGACAATGTAAAAAGAAAGTTCATTATAGAAAAAGTTTCAATCTTAAACATAATTGGGTCCCAAGGATATTATAGAAAAATATTACCATAAAAAGACAAGCAAATGGAAGAGAAGTCTTTGGTGGGGGGGGTGGGATGGGGGGAGGAAGTGCACAAAAGGGTAAGGGGGAACTTATCTGTGTAATGTACAACAAAATGCATACATGGAAATGTCACAATGAAAAGTATGTCAGAATGAATCACATTAAGGTGTACATTAAAAATTTCCGATTTAAAAAAAAGAGTTGAACTCTTGAGTGTGAAGAAGTTTTAAGAGCATATTGAATTTATGCTGGTTGTATTTTCCTGTCTGTGTTTATGTGAGAGCCATATGTAATAAAATCCTGAAGGTCTGTTTCCATAAAGTCAAAATATCATGACATAAGAAAACCTTAAATCATAGCTTGATTGCCAGCATTATTTTGTTTTAGTAGTATAAAAAATGGTGTACCTTGCACATTGTAAATTAAATAAAATAATCTACATTGATTCTATTATTGTTAACTACTAACTTTAAACAAACAGTAATTATGCAGTGTTGAACTTTATTATTAGCTTTAAATAAGGAACCTGGCCTGTGGATGTAGCTCAGTGGTAAAGCACTTGTGTGGCATGCACAAGGATCTGGGTTCAATCCCTAGAACCACTGGGGGTGGGAGGGACAGAGAAGAAGAGAAGAAAGAACCTCTTTCAGCCCTGTTTTGAAATAAGAAGGGCTTTTTGATTTTACTACAATTTTTAAATAAATGTGTAATTCCTTGAATTGGAATTGTCAGTTTTCGGAGAAAAGATTGAAACTAATTGGCAGATTTTTCTCAAGAATGGCAATAGTGAAACAAGATTTCCTGATGCTTTCTTTTTTTACATTTTAAAATAGCACTATGGGGAATGGAAATAGAGCACTAGAGTGAAGAAAGATTCTGTCAAATCTAGCCACATCTTGTGGTGCATGCCTGTAGTCCCAGCTACTCAAGAGGTGGAGGCAGGATGATCCCTTGATCCCAGGAATTGGGGGACCAGCCTGAGCAATGACACTCAGAGGCCTAGGGATGCAGAGACCTGAGAGTGTACATTTCATATATTGGCATAATGATCTTGGACCATTTCCCCTGCTTTACAACATGTTAACCTTGGTTTCTCCTCTAAATACAGGAAGCTAGGGAATAAAAAATACAAGGTCATTCTTTAGATTCTAAGCTCTAGTTATCTCGGTATTTGCTACTTGTTGGTGCTTTAATTCTTCGACTGCCTATGGATATATAATGGTGAGCATACCTTGCTTTTTGATAAGTGGAGCTTTCATACTTTTGATAATTTCTGTTGATATTCTTACCATTTACTTGCAAGATTTTTCCCCTTAAAGATCATTTCGAAATGTTCCTTGTAAAATAAAAATAAATAAATAAGTAAATTCATAAAAGAGTGCCAAATAATATAGTGATATATAAAGAAGAAGAAGACACCCAAATTCTGCACTCAGAAGAAACTACTCAGCATTTTATAGACTCAGGAGTTGGCCATGTTGGGGAGGAGTACTATGGTATTGTTTTAGATTAGGAGAGGGAGGGATATGAATTTGGGATATGGAAAAAGAGAAGTAAACACACTAAGTTATGCTGAAATGAAACATTTAAATATTTACACATGGATTACTGTTAGTTTTGATTTTTTTTCCCCCCTTATGTTGGGAATGAAACCCAGCGGGTCATGCTTACTAGCAAAGCACTGTACCACTGAGCTAATCCTCCCAGCCCTCTAACTTTTGACTGTTTCTGTTGATTTGTTTTTAGTTTAATTACAGCATGTTGTTCCTTCTAAAGTTTATCTACTGATTTTTTTTTTTTTTTTTTTTTTTTGATACAGGGTCTTCCTATGCAATTGAGGGTGGTCTTGAACTCTGTGTGTAATGCTACAATCCTCCTTTCTCAGCCTCCCAAGTGCTAGGATTGCAGGCATATGCCACCATGCCTGGCTTAATTACTTAATTTGTAATTCATAAAAATACACTTTCTTGGTCCTTCTAAAGTTTATGTGATGTAGTTGGAAAATTCCTCTTTTTTAATGAAGTGAAACTCATAACAAAAATCCCTGACTTCTTGGTATTACTATTAAAAGAGAAAATAGATTAAAATTCAGAATTGCTAGAGCTCTATTTTAGGATTTTTGCTTCCTTTGGAAAAAAATGTTTTTCTATCTAAATCCGAATTAACATTAACTTACTGGTTTTATTTTATACAGACAAGGTCTTTATTGGGTGTATTTGAAGAAGATGCTACAGCTATTTCCAACTATATGAACCAATTGTATCAAGCCATGCATCGGATTTATGATGCACAGGTAAAAAGTTAAGGGCTAACAAAATACTGCACTATTTTGTCTATTTATCTATTATCTATCTATCTATCTATCTACCTGTCTGTCTATTTGCTTGCAGTATTGGAGGTTGAAACCAAGGCAATGAGTATGCTAGGAAAGTGCTCTACCACACAACTGTACTCCTAGAACCTTTTTTTTTCTTTTTTTTTTTTTAAACAGGGACTCTCTAAATTGTGTAGGCTGCCTCTGGCCTTGAACTTGAGATCCTTCTGCCTTACCCTCCCAAATAGGTAAGATTACATGCATGTCCTATGGCACCCAGCTATGAAATACTATTAAAAAACAACTCTTTCAGCCCTGTGAGGACACAGATAGTGTCTGTCTGGTTTGCTGGTGCCTAGCCCTGTCCTGGGCCCGTAGTGATCAAATATTTGTTGAGAGGATGAATGAACATTAAGTATATTGTGTTACAGTGCTTACGCCTGCAGCCATACCACTGTGGCATCTGATCCCATCAGATCTCAGAAGCTAAGCAGGGTTGGGCTGGTTAGTACTTGCATGGGAGACCGCCTGGGAACACCAGGTACTGTAGCTTGGGAGAAGGATCCAGCAACCCATTCCCAAAAAACAATCAGCCATTGAAAAGCCTATGAATAGCAGAGAAGCACTAACAATACTGTTTCACCTGTTATACATAGGGTGGCTATGAGTTGGACACCAACTTGACGGTACCTAACAACAACAACAATTATAATGCTTACATTTCAGTTACTAGTATATAGTTTATTGTACCACAAAAGTGACAAGATTGCAGCCTCTGTCCCTTCTCCACAAACATAGGGGCTTTCTTATTCAAAGTCACTGATAGTAATTTGATAGAAGACCCCATATTGTCACTAGTGTTTGCCCTAATCATGCTTTTAATCTTAAAGAACATTCCCTTTTTTGAATAAATGATTTGAAAGTAGACTGCCTCTATCTAGTTGGTAGAAGGAAATAAAAATGAGATGTAGTTCTAGGGTTCATAGAGGTGAATTTAAGAGGGCTATGATTTTCTTATAGACATAAAATTTGAGGCTGTGTTTGTATAACTTAATTGTAACCTTTAACAGTAACCTGAGTTCTGTGATATACTTTCTTTGGGATTAATTAGGTGTACAAGTTTCATTTTTTTCCCTCTCATGTTTCCTCCTTTCTACATTGACATTTTTGTATGTACTTAAATGTTGCTATGATAGTTGTTTTTTCCTTGTGATAGATCTCAAGGTTTGATTTCTCACCACTGACATTCAATTTATAGGTATAAGAAGTATAATTTTTGTCATATTCATGACTGAAAAAACCTTTTAACTAAAAAAGAAAACCTTCCATATGGCCGTGTTATGACTATGTTAAACACATTTTGGTTCTATGTTTTTAAATGCTTATAGTCTGTTGTCAGTGTTTAGAGAGAATGATAGTTATCCATATAGAATCTCCACAGATTTTGCTAAGGTTATTTTTTCTTTTTCTTTTTTTTAACTAAGGTTACTTTTTACTTCTAGCTTTAAAAATATTTAATGCTTAGTTTTTATTAGTCAAAAAAGATAACAAGAAACGAGGCTATATCTGGAATATTGCTGAAGTCCTTGACAGTGTCTCTTCTGTGTTTCAGTTTTCCTTTGAAATGCTTTAATGGTAGTTCACTTTTCAGTGATTTAATGAGGGTTTTAAAAAAATATGTTTTACAATATGTTAAGTGATAATAGATAAATGTGGCCTAGGTATTGTCAATTAAAACTTTTTCCTTAATCAGTAATATTGTACTAATTTTAAATGTTAATCTTTTTCCTTAGAATGAATTAAGTGCAGCAACACACTTGACTTCGAAACTTTTAAAAGAATATGAAAAACAGGTATTATATATCAAAGTTTTAAAAGCTTTATGTGTATATTATTTATTTATGTATTTTTGTGGTGCTGGGATCAAACTGAGGGCCTTGTGAATGCTAGGCAAGCACTCTACCACTAAGCTACATCTCCAGTTCCCTAACATATATAATAATACTGTTGTTGTTGTTGTTGTTGTTAGGTGCTGTCGAGTCGGTATCCAACTCATAGCAACCCTCATAGGGTTTTCAATGGCTATTTCGGGATTGCCTTGGGAGTGGATTGCCAGGCCCTTCTCCCATTTTTGCAGTGCTGGGAATTGAACTCGGGACCTCAGAGACTGCAGCACAGCACTCTACCAACTGAGCTAAATCCCAGCCCTTAGTAATACTGTACCTGTATAAATAATTACTTTCTCATCAAGAATCCTTAAACTTTCTTTTTTTAATTTTTATTTTGAGATAGAGTTTTGCTAAGTTATGCAGGCTGCCTCTGGCCTTAAAGTCGTGATCCTCCTGCCACCACGCCTCGCAAAAATCCTCAACCTTTTTTTCTTTCTTGAAACACAGTCCCACTGTATAGCCCAGGCTGGCCTCAAACTTGTGATCTTCCTGCCTCAGCCTCCTGGGGCTGGGATTGCAGGGATGCATGACTATACCTTGCTTCTTAAGTGTTCTCTCTTTTTTTTCAGTACTAGGAGTTTGAACCAGGGCCTCACACATACTAGGCAAGTGCTCAACCACTGAGCTGCACCCTTGCCTCCTTTATTATTTTTTATTTTGAAACAGGGTCTTGCTAAATTGTTTGGGCCACCTCTGCTTGAACTTGCGATCCTCCTGCCTCAGCCTCCCAAGTAGCTGGGATTACAGGTATCCAGAGCCTTAAACTTTCTTGAATTCACAGAATATTCTATTCAAATTTCACTGCAGCTCTTATGTTGGTATAATTTTAATGATTTAATGTTAGAGATAGAGGTTATCTAGTTTACCTTTCTTCTTTTTACAAATGAAGAAACTGAGGCTTGCTGAAGATTACAGTTATTGAAGGAACTGAAGCTGAACACCAAATCTTTGAACTCAATATGGTGTGCATTCCAGTATACCATCTTAATTAATGTTTATTAATTATGATAATTACTTTTTTATTAAAATGGCATTTTTAGAGCATATTTGAAATTTTAGAAGTTTTCTGAAGTTACCTGAAAATGTAAATTATGATGTTGTCATTCACAAAAAAGTATAGTATTGAACTTTTACATCACCTGTTTCTTTTCAGCGTTTTCCATTAGGGGGTGATGATGAAGTTATGAGCTCTACTTTACAGCAGTTTTCAAAAGTTATAGATGAAGTAAGTTCATTTTATTTTGCATGCATATACAGTCTTATAATTAAGTTACTCAAGTTACTGAACTTTTATTGAAAATTTTTATTATGATTGTATCATTAAAGCTTTGTTACAAAAATTACTAAAGAAAGAAGTTACTTCCACATTATGGTATTGTCCCATAAAAACAATACTTTTTTATCTGATTAAAACAAATTTTTCCAGGAATAAGCTTATAGATGGGCTTTTTCTATTCCCAGTCTATGTATCATTCAGTCTTTTCATTGTGTTATTTGATACAGGCAGGGAGAGAAGAGTGAAGGCTGTGAGCTATAGCTAGGCCCTTTTATGATTGCTCTTTTGCCCTCAAGCAACATTTTACTATTCAGTTCTTACTAATCTTTCCATCCAAAACAGCTAAAATCAATTCTAAATTTTTTAAACCAGTCATTACAACAAATCATAAAATAAACAAAAGACCTAGGAGCTACGAACAAAAAAGGTAGTGAGAGATGATGTATGGAGAACTGTAAATGTTCTCTACTGTTGCAGTGAAAGCTATTTTTTTCTGTTTTTCTCTGTGTATCTATAGAACACACACCCACCTACACACACTCTCTCCCCCCGCCACCATGCTGAGAGTTGAACCCAGACCTTGTATGTGCTAGGCAAATAATGCTCAACCACTGTGCTATACCTCAGCCTCAATTTTTCCAATATTTTAATAACTCATTATAGCAAAATATCCTAAGACAGTAAAAAGAGATAATACTTATAGGAAATGGAATGTTTGTCATTTTAAAAAACTTGTGGTAAAACACATGTAACATAAATTTGACCCTCATTATATTTAATATATTCACATTGTTGTGCACAGCGTTGTACAACTGTCAAAATTATCTAGTTCATCATCTCAAGGGAAACCATCTGCCCATTAAGCCTTCACTTTCCCCTCCCTGGCAACCACTAACTGGCATTCTCTCTCTGTGGATTTGCCTGTTTGGGATATTTCATATAAATGGGCCCATATAACTTATGGACTTTATGTCTCTATTCTTTCATTTAGCACTTAGGTTTATCCATGTTGTAATATGTGTCAGCACTTCATCCATTTTGACTGAATAAAATTTCATTGTGTGGATATATAACATTTTGTTTATCCATTCATTATCGATGTTTGGGTTGTTTCTACCTTTTGGTTAGTGTGACTAGTACTGCTGTGATCATTCATATACAAGCTTTGTTCTTTTGAACACCAGTTTTTAGTTCTGGAGTGAGATTGTTTATATGGTAATTTTATGTTTAAGTTTTTGAGGAATTACCACGCTGATTTGTATAGTGCCTATACCATTTTATATTCCTACCAGTAATGTGGGAGGGTTCTACCTTTTATATCCTTGCCAGTGATTGTTTCTTTTCTTTTCTCTTTCTTTTCTTTTCTTTTCTTTTTTTACAATAGCCATCTAAGTAGGTGTGAAGTGGTATCTCTTCATTTTGATTTATGTTTTCCTGATAGCTACTGATAATAAGCATCTTTTCATATGGTCAGTGGCCATTTGTATATCTTTGGAAAAGTACCTGTTCAGATCCTTGGCCCTTTTTTTTTTTTTTTCCTGCAGTACTGGAGGTTGAACCCAGCGCCTTGAGCTTTGCAAGTGCTGGACCACTGAGCTGCACCCTCAGCCCATTTTTTAACTTGTTGAGACAGGGTCTCACTAAATTATGCAGATTGCCTCTGGTCTTTAACATGCACTCCTCCTGCCTCTGCCTCCCGAGTTCCTGGGATTATAGGTGTGCGCCACTGCGCCCAGGTTGATCTTTGGCCAATTTTTTAATTGGGTAATTTGTTTATTTATTATTACATTGTAAGTTCTTTATTCAGGATATAGCATTCTTATTAGACATGTGATTGGTAAATATTTTCTTCAATTCATGAGTTTTCTTTTCACTTTCTTGATAGTATCCTTTGATGCACAAAAGTTTTTTATTTTGATGAAGACCATTTTATATTTTATTTTGTTCTTTGTGCTTTTGGTGTCATATGTAAGAAATCAGCCAAGCATACTGGCTCATGCCTGTAATTCCAATGACTTGGGAGGCAGAGGCAGGAATATCTCAGGTTTGAGGCCAAAGGCAGCATATGTAACTTAGTGAGACCCTATCTCAAGATAAAAAATAAAAAATTGGCCAAGGGTGCAGCCCAGTGGTAGAGCACTTGCCAAGTATGTGTGAAGCCCAGTGTTCACCCCCCAAGTACTAAAGAAAAAAAAAGGGCCAAATCCAAGATCATCCCTCCTGCCCTCTTTCCCTCCTTCCTTCCCTCCCTTCCTCTTTGCCTTCCTTCCTTTTTTTTTTCAGTGCCAGCAATCAAATTCAGGGTCTTATGTGTGCTAGGCAAGTGCTCTACCACTGAGCCACCCCCTTAGCCCCTAAATTTTCTTTCAACAGTCTTAGCCGGGGCGGTGGTGCACACCTGTAATCCCAGCGGCTTGGGAAGTGGAGGCAGGAGGATCGCAAGTTCAAGACCAGCGGCAATCTGCATAATTTAGAGAGACCCTGTCTCAAAAAAGTAAACAAAAATGGGCTGGGGGTGCAGCACAGTGGTCCAGCACTTGCAAAGGATGCAAGTGTGAGACTCTGGGTTCAACCCCCAGTACTGCAAAAAGTCTTAAATGGAAATTTTGACTGTTTATTATTTTCTACTATATCTTATAATTTTTGATATTTTCTTATGTAAAATGTATCAGAGCTCACTTTTTACTAGATTATGTTTAAATTTGGTAATTTAATTGGTAAATGTCTTTGTATAGATGTTTACTATTTATTAATATTATCTGTTAGTTATTTGGCTTTTTCGGTCTTTCTTTTACTAGCTTAGCTCTTGTCATGCGGTACTTTCAACTCAGCTTGCTGATGCCATGATGTTCCCCATTACCCAGTTTAAAGAAAGAGATCTGAAAGGTATTAAAGTCAAACTTATGTTACTTTCATCAGCTGTCAGAAGATCAACACTAGTACAAAGCATATTACTTTATACCTAAACCACTTCTGATCACAACCATGACACTTTTAATCAGTCACTAAACATTTGTAGGAGCTCTTGATAGATACTGAGCTAGATCCTGACAAACACTGATACAAGATATCCTTTCCCTTGAGAAATCTTAGAGGAGATGGATAAACAGTGACCACATGTGGCTCATAATTAGGAAATGAGAATGAGCGGTGGGGGCTCAAAGTAAAGAGAAATTTGCTAGGATAGTAGAGTCATTGTTCTGTTTGGGACACTAGAATGCACAAAGGTGTTGGTTATAGAAATACATAGGTTGTTTTGAGAATAATAAGAAATTTGGTGTAGGGGCAATGCTGAGTGTGTTGGGGTGAGGCAGGAGATGAGTCTAGAAATAGATAAGATGAAAGTAGATCATGCTAAAGATGTTGGACTTATAAGAAAAGAGAAGCCAGCGGAAGCCAGTGGAGGCCTTTAAGGAGTAAAGAGACACATGTCTTCTATTTTTGGAGGATGGAACAGAATAGAGTGGATTTGGTGTCTAGGAGAATGGACTGAGAAGTTGTGAGGGTCCAGTGAGGTATGACCAAGGCCTAAATTAAGAGAATGGCACATAGTGTGGTGACAGGAGGTAGGAGTCCTGGCACATTAAACAACCTGTGACTTAGTAGCTTGTGGACTTTTTTTTTTTTTTTGGCCAATTTATAGTTACTAAGTAATAAAATGAGAGTTTTATAGAGTTGGCTCTTCTTCCTCTTAATTTATTAACTAAAAGTCATACACACTTATTTCCAAAATATGTAGATAGAAAAAAAACATTGAACTAATATATCAGTGAACGGTAAAGTGTTTAAATTATACATGGACCAAAGACAAATATTTTTTAGAGATAATAATTGTGTTGATTTTCAGGAATGGTCCTTTCCAAGGTTAAGAAACAAGAATTCTCACAATATAATGAGACTGAGTGGCATAATCTTATTAATAAAATGTGCTTTGCTTCTCATTCAAATGTTTAAAATTATTATCAAAAATGAATTAATAAGTTAAAATCTTGTACTGTCAGAATATTTGCATATCTTTTTTTTTTTTTGCAGTACTGGGGGTTGAACCCAGGGCCACCCTTGCATCCTTTGCAAGTGATGAACCACTGAGCTGTACCCCCAGTCCATTTTTTTACTACTTTGAGACAGGGTCTCGCTGAGTTATGCAGACTGCCTCTGGTCTCAAACTTGTGATCCTCCTGCCTCTGCCTCTGAGCGGCTGGGATTACAGGCCTGTGCCACCGCACCCAGCTATACTTGCATATCTTAATGTTTATAATGGGTTTTAAATTTTGTTTTGTGTCATATTACTAATTTGTGTAAAGTAAATTTTCTGGTGGTATGTTGTTAACAACAATAAATGTTCTATAAACTAGTTGAAACTTTTTTACCTTATGTGTGGAATATAAACTGTTATTTGGAGTTATAGTTTATGTGGCATGTATTGTTTTATGAACTGACCTTAAAATAATTCATAAATATACTAAGCTAAAATTATTCTTGAACTTTTTCAGAAATATTGACGTTAAAAGAAGTGTTTCAGATTGCTAGCAATGGTAAGCCTTGAATACTTTACACACTAATTTCTTTTACTGATGCATTTATCAGTGTATATTATGGCTGAATCTTTGTAATAATTGGAAAAAATGAACCTACTAAAAGTTTCAGTGAACATTATTTAAATCAATGTTCTTACTTGAATATGCTGTTTATAAGAAAAAAATTTAAAGGCAGTTACATCAGTCTTACTGTTTACTATCTTCATAATGCCTAAAGAAGTGGTATAATATTTTACCTTGTGTTTTTCTAAATATTCCAAATTTTCTTTTTTTTTTTTTCTTCCTTTCTATCTATCTGTCTATCTTTGATGGTACTGAGGATCAAACCCAGGGCCTGGTGCATGCTGTGCAAGTGTTCTACCCCTGACCTATATCCTTGGTCCTGTCAATTTCTCTTTAATGATCATTTGCTATTTTTGGACTAAAAATAATTTTAAAAACTTTGAGTAGATTAGGGTTTCCTTGGAATTTAATGTTTTGTACCAGTTTGGTAAGTAGACACATAATTTAGGGAAAACATGGCTGTGTAGAAAATTTGAATACGGTGATTATGTGGTAGGAAATTCTCCTTGTGTTACTACATTTGCAGAAAGATGCACATGTGAAAACTGTTTAAAACATTAATAATTTTTACAAAGTACTGTTGTATTGTTGTTAACACTCATTTCTGCTTTCCAGATCATGATGCTGCAATTAACAGATATAGCCGATTGTCAAAAAAAAGAGAAAATGACAAGGTGTGATACATACCTACTCCTTCAATATCATAATTAATGACTATTTCATTAGGTGATTTAGTTTATCCTATTTGAAAATAGAGCCAACAGTTCATTTATATGTTTTGCTGTGTTGTTCTTAGATCCTTCTTCCCTGCTGGCTGTTTAAAACCTTTCTGATAATTGTTGGTCTCTTTAAACAAAATAGTTTTCTTCTGCTAGAGTTTGATAAGATATAATTAAACATAACTATTCTAAAAATGTAGTTGATAGGCAGTATATAACACTGCCTCTTTTTGCTTTGTATTTCAGTAATACTGCATGTGTTCTGTTTTCATTTGACCATCTTATACTCAGAAATGTCTTGTGAGAACAGCAAAAAGTTGAAGTGTTGTACACATAACTCAGTGAAGTTCTGTTAGGAGGCCCTTTTTATTTACAGAGTATTTGTCTTCTGATATTTCTTCAAGTAATGAAATCCAGAAACATGAACAATATATTTGAGGACAAATGCATTTAAGTAAAGATTAAAGAAGAGAATATTAACAAGTTCATGTGGGTGCTCCTTAAATTCAGTTGTTTCTCTAGTGCCTAATTCAAGATTTGATGTGTAGATCTTACTAGTGCTTGACACTGATGTGACATCTGTGCCTGGGACTTGCTGTCTGTGAGCCTTGGCTGCAGCTACTGGTGGAGACACAGTGGCTGCTCGTGGTATTCACAACTGAGTAGGACTTAAGGTGTAACACCCACTGTAACAGTAAAGGCAATGTGTCTCACACAAAAGTCTAGTCCAAAGATCTGCTTTCCATTTCTAATTTTAGTTCACAAATTACTTGATGGTACAAATATTGATAAAATATGTATATTTTGAGATCTACATTAGTCATTTTGCCTTAGAGATGTAGTTAAGACTCTTGGGTATAAAAGAGGGCATATTTTATATTGTCTCTGGCTGTTTCAAGTATTTTTTTAAATTCCAAATCAATTTTTTAACTTCAAAAAATTTATTGAGTGCCTACTATGTCAAGCAGAATGATGGGTACCTTGGGGGGACAACATGAATAGGGTCCACTCTTGCCCTCCAGGAGAGGATACTCTACTTTTATTGATGGCTTTTGTGTGTAGGCATGCCACTGGACTAAGTGCCAGAGTATAAGGATAAAGAGACAGCATGGACAAACGTGAGCTAAGTGCAGTAATAGAGGTTTTACTAAAATGCTGAGAGAGCAGAGAGAAAGTTTGATTGGTGAGTTGGGAAAGATTATACTTTATATCATTGAAGATATGCAGACCCCACTATTTGGGGATTTGAGAGTGTTCCTTAAGAGACAGAGATAGAAAGAATGAGAGAATGAATGAATGAGAGGGAGAGAGAAAGAGGGACAGAGATGGACAGAGACAGACAGACAGAGATTTTGAGACTTTGCAGAGACATATATTGGAGGTGGGAGAATATGAAGGTTAAAGAGCACTCACTGGCTATGGAGTCAGACTGTTGGGACAAATCTGAGCTCTGTTACTACTTTGTCTGAGATCATGCACTAGTTTGTTAATTCCAAGCCTTTGTTTCCCTGTCAAAAGATGATGTGATGATGAAATTAGGTAATACATTCAGTATGTCTTATAGTAAGTTTGTACTAAATTTTGGCTGTACTTATTATGATGATGGAAGATAATCATTATAGTGGAACACTGGATATGTTTCAGGAGATAAGGCAGAAATGACAATAAGGAACTAGTTTGGGGCCAGATTGCTACATTAATGTCCTTGAGATTTGTGTTAGAGGAAGTGAACAGCCATGAAAGCATTATAAGTAGGTAAATAATATCATGTGGTTATATTATAAAACAAAGACACTAATGAAAATGGGAAGGGGCCAACACTAAAGGGAAGCCAATGAAAAGGTTTGCAAATGAAAATGTTTGCAATGAAAATGTTTGCAAAGACATAATGAGGGGCTCAGCTAACATTGTTATTGAAAGAGGAATACTTTTGGGAGATACTTCCTAAGTAGAATTGATAAGGCCTATAGTAAGTAGGAAGAGACATCAAAAATGAGTAGTCCTAGATATTTGGATGACTGATTAGTCTTGGAAAAATTAAGAGAAGTAAGAAATAAAGTAGAAAAACAGGTTTTTCATGGGGAAGGTACTCTTTTCCATTTTGTACATTTCCTATACTTGTACACATGCATGCACGCACACACACACACAATTCACAGAAATGCATAAAGAAGCCGGGCGAGGTGGCACACGCCTGTAATCCCAGCGGCTCCGGAGGTGGAGGCAGGAGGATCGCAAGTTCAAGACCAGAGGCAGTCTGAGTAATTTAGTGAGACCCTGTCTCAAAATAAAAGTAAACAAATGGGTTGGGGGTGCAGCTCAGTGGTCCAGCACTTGCAAAGCATGCAGGTGCGAGGCCCTGGGTTCAACCCCTAGTACTGAAGAAAAAAAAAAAATGCATAAAGAGCCCAGCTGGAGATGTGTTTCCTCTGGCACTTGGGAGAGAAAGGGGCAGAAGATAAAAATTTGTTATTACTGAGTCATTGGCATGTTGGAATATTCTTGGTATTTGATCAGATACTCGAAGGAAAGGAAAGAGAGAGAAGAGCGTAATACATATTTACATAATAACTGCTCAACAAAAAATTGTTGTCTTAATTAAAAACTGAAGGAGCATATGTATTTTGAATATTAAGTAAAGGAACATAAGCAAGTATGGAAGAGGAAGAATGGTAGGGAGAGAACCTGGAGGAGAGAATGTATGGTGTGAACTGACTGAAGTGACTAATGGCTAAGTTAGTAACAAACAATTGTCTGCCTTTCCTCCATGTGGCATACTTTATCTGCCATGCTTAGTTTATATATTTACATTTGCAATCCTGCAAATATGCATTTTATAAATGATGTGGTTGATAGTTAAACAGGAAAGTCTGCTTAGCTGGTATGTTAAAGGATGGGTAATAGATCAGAAAATAGGAAAGTTAATGTTATTAGTGATATACTATTTCCCATAATAGACTCTTCCCCATAGCTACTACTAAAGATAACTCAAAATTAAGTAAATAATAGAACTTTTTACTCTTTTTATTCAAAGGTGAAATATGAAGTAACAGAAGATGTGTACACTTCCAGAAAGAAACAACACCAGACTATGATGCATTATTTTTGTGCATTAAATACTCTGCAGTACAAGAAGAAAATAGCATTGTTAGAACCTCTACTTGGGTACATGCAAGCTCAGGTAAATATTGTACTGTTTGGGATTATAAATGTCCTAAAAGGACCAGTCAACCCACTCCCAAAAAACAATCAGCCATTGAAAACCCTATGAATAGCAGAGAAGCATGACAATAGTGTTTCATCTGTTGTGCTTAGAGTCACTATGAGTCAGACCCTAACTCCATAACACGTAACAACAACAAAAGCCTTATGTTAGGCTTGGTATTTACATTAAATGTAAAGATATTACAAACTATTGTCAACATATTCATTTGTGTTTGGATTTTTAAAAGTAACTTTTAAGGCCAGGCGCGGTGGCTCACGCCTGTAATCCCAGTGGCTGGGGAGGCGGAGGCAGGAGGATTGCAAGTTCGAGACCAGAGGCAGTCTGCGTAATTTAGCAAGACCCTGTCTCAAAAAAGTAAAAGAAAAATTGGGCTGGAGTGCAGCTCAGTGGTCCAGCACTTGCACCGCATGCAAGCGCGAGGCCCTGGGTTCAACCCCCAGTACCACACACACACACACACACACACAAAAAAAAAAGGTAACTTTTAAGAAATGTCATCAGTGTACTATTTTAAGGAGGTTGGGGAAAATGATTTTTCTTGCAAATGAAGATCTCAAAAAAAATGCTTCAGAGTTAATGGAAAGCACTTACATTGTATTTATTGCCTACTATGGTTGGGGACAGGGTGCAGAAAGCTAAAGGAATTCCAGAGTTACAACTATTGTTGGAGCTTCCACTCATTCTTTGTAATAAATCTGAAGTAGAATGAACAAATTTGCATTTGTCCCATGTTCCTTGCACACTTTCTTTTTTATTTTTATTTTATTTATTTATTTATTTTGTGGTACCGGGGGTTGAACTCAGGACCTCGCGCTTGCATGGTTTGTAATTGCTGGACCACTGAGCTGCACCTCTAGCCCTTTTTCTTTTTCTATTTTTTGAGATAGGGTCTTGCTAAATTATGCAGACTGCCACTGGTCTCAAACTTGCAATTCTCCTGCCTCCGCCTCCTGAGCTGCTGGGATTACAGGCTTGCGCCACCGTGCCTGGCCCCTTGCACACTTTCTAAGTTAAAAATAATAGGTCAACTCTCAAGTGCACATCAGGAAAGAGGCTGGAAAATTGAGGTAATAATGTATATTCTTGAATCTAATGCACATCCTTTCAACAGTGTTAGAGGGCTACAAAATCAGATGCACATTAGAATAACTTGAGGTTGGATTCACAGGAGAGAGCTCTCCTGACTGCAGATCTGATCTGCACATGATTCTAATTTGTATCTGATTTTTTAGTCCTTTAAAACTGTTGAAATGGTCCAAATTAGATTTGAGAATATATGATATATCAATCCTTTAAGGGCTGGGGTTTAGCTCAGTTGGTAGAGTGCCACTCTGGTGTCTCTGAGGCCCTAGGTTCGATCCCCAGCACTGAAAAAATGGGACAAGGACATGGCAATCCACTCCCAAAACAATCTTGAAATAATCAACCATTGAAAACCCTATAAGGGTTGCTATGACTTGGAGATGACTCGATGACATCTAATAGCAACAACAACAATAGTCCCTTAAAAATTAAGAGTTGAAAGAAATTTGAATAATCTTTTAGATATAAGAGTATTTATAAGCAGCAGTATGTTCTGGAGCTTGAGGCAGGAAGAATTCAAGTTCAAATGCCAGCCTATACTACATAGCAAGATCCTGTCTCAAACACACAAAATTCTAATATATGCATATAAAAGGATATACAGTGGCATTTAATTCTAGTTTCCTCAGTGGCTCTATGCCCAGTAGATACTGCATACTGAAACCTATTATTACCTAAATGGAATAATCCATTGTTTTTTACTTAACCATGTATTTTGGACATTGTTTATATGATTTACTTTAAGTACTTTTTTGTGTATATTTGTGTTTGTGTCTTTCAACCTTCTGTTCCTCCAATCCAGATAAGTTTCTTTAAGATGGGTTCTGAAAATCTCAATGAACAACTAGAAGAATTTTTAGCTAATATTGGAACAAGTGTACAGAAGTAAGTATTATTTTCCTTAAATTTGAAAAATCAAATAATGTAAGTTAATAGTTAAATGCCATAATTTAAAAATATTTACCACGTAATTCCCTCCCTGCCTTGAGAGTGTTTCTTACATGTCTTGTGGATGCTTCTGGGTTTTCTTCACCACCTTTCCCTAGAATGTAAACTCTGATTTTTCTCAAGATTGTCAAATTTGACGGCAATTTTAATGATTGAGAGCTAGCTTTTATGGTCTGAATAAAACAGACACAAAATAGTAATTATAAGTGAAATTATGTTTAAATTGTGAGGGTTGCTTGGGAGATTACTAAGTAGATCTAGTTTTCCAAGCCATAAAGCTTAGAAAGAGAAACAAAGTCTGAGAAGTAATGTGGTATCATCAGTATGGAGAGAGATGAAAATGAGGGTGGGATTTTTTTTTTTTTTTTGAGAGTAAAGCAGTTTGAAGTTTAAGCACAGAGAAGCCGTAGTACCTTCAGAATGAAGCATGAATGCATATAGAGGGAGAGCAAGCTAAAAAAGAATCACAATACATATTCAAGACATGGATGCAGGCTTCTCAAGAGACAGAAGAGCTGAAAATGATTTTTTTCTTTTCTTATATTTTCTTTTCTTTTTTGTGATGCTGGATATTGAACCCAGGGCCTCAGGGATGTTATGCAAGAGCTCTGCTACAGAGCAGTTTGAAAATTCCTTCACAGTCATGCATTCAGTATAGCTTTATTAGTTTTTGAATTTAGTATTGCTTCCAAAATATTGAAATTTCTTACTTTTTCCTGGCTCTAAGTTTCAATTAAAATGTAAAACTGTTTTAAATGCGTTAATGTTATTTTAACCACCTACGTTATTGCTTCTCTTTGTAAGAAAATGGTTACATGAGCCGGGTGTTGTGGCCCATGCCTGTAAAATCCCAGTGTCTTGGGAAGTGGAGGCAGGAGGATCTCGAGTTTGAGGCCAAAGGCAGCCTGTGTAATTTAGCAAGACCCTGACTCAAAATAGAAAATAAAAAATGGTCTGGGGTGCCGCCTAGTGGTAGAGCATTTGCAAGCTATGCCTGAGGTCCTGGGTTCAACCCCAAAGTACTGCAAAGAAAAAAAAGGAAAAAAGAGCAAATCTGTCTAGGTAAATGTGATTGGTAAGGAATTGTTTGTTGGTTGTGGCTAGTCGTAAATAATTTTTTTTTCTGTATTAGTGTTCGCAGGGAAATGGACAGTGATGTAGAGATTATGCAACAGACAATAGAGGACTTGGAAGTAGCCAGTGACCCTTTGTATGTGCCTGACCCAGACCCCACCAAATTTCCTGTTAATCGAAATTTAACCCGGAAGGCTGGATACCTTAACGCTAGGAAGTAAGAAAACTATTGTTATTTTCATGTATTATATATCTTGTAAGGTAATACCAAAGGTTTACTGAAGGTTGAACCTTTTAAGTGGCTTTAGTATTTGTGTGAACTTGCTCATAGGTGAAGTACACGAATACTTTTCAAAGAAAAATTCTACCTGGATATTTATTGAGCAACTTAGAATTATAAAAGAAGTGAAACCAAATTGAGTTTGAATAAATCTCTCGTAACATGTGAATGCTATTAAATATCACTTATGATACTTTAAGATATTTGTAATTACAACATCAAATCAAATTTTAGTTTTCACTTAAAGATAGGCTTTTTTATTTTTTATTTTTTGTTTGCTGGGAACCAAACCCAGGGTTTTGCCCATGCTTGGCAAGAGCTATATTACTAAGCTATGTCCCTAACCTTCATTCGATGATGGGATGAGATAGGCTAACCCTAGAAATAAAATTATTTCTTTTGTTTTAAATTTATTCCCTTGGAATATTGAACCATAACTTGTATTTTATGGCACATCATTATAACAGCTGCAATTTGATAATTTCCAGGCTTGTTGCACCTTAGTGCATTTTTTGTAAGCTGGTCATTTGTTACATGTTTTATCTTGTATTTGGCTGATGGTAAGGTAATTTTAGGTGTGTCATTATTAAAGTGTCATTTTTTCTTCATTTAGTAAAACAGGCTTGGTGTCATCTACCTGGGATAGACAATTTTACTTCACGCAAGGTGGAAACTTAATGAGTCAAGCCCGTGGAGATGTGGCAGGAGGCCTGGCTATGGACATAGATAACTGTTCAGTGATGGCTGTGGACTGTGAAGACAGGCGATACTGTTTTCAGATCACTTCTTTTGATGGAAAAAAGTTAGTATATTTTGTACTATCAATAAAATCTATAATCCTTCAGACTACGGAACCACAGTATAATTCCATTTTGTTCAGAAATGTTATAGACATTTTAGATTCACTATGTATCAAGGTAATCTGCTTTTTAGTTGTATAGAAATGAATTGAATTTTCTTTTCTGGCTTGCTTAAATAAGTTCTTAATATTTTGAGGTTATCAAACAAATGGTACAAACCTTTGATTTTTTATTAAGTGACTAGTCACTGAAACTCCTGTATAGCATGAGAAGGCAGTACAAATTAATAAAGAGTGTCAAATGTGGGTTGTAAAATTCAAACTCTGGCTCCATCACTTACACTGTGTCTTAGGCAAGTTACTTAATCCCTCTGATCTCCATTATTCTACATATAAAATGTGGGTGGGAGAATTGTAATTTGTTCTTTGTAAATTGTTACGATGACTAGAAACCTAACATGCAGTGTGCCCAGCATATAATAGGTGTTAACAATCGTGTTATTTTATTTGTGTTTATGTTTTAATATATCTTTTTGCAATATTGGAGGTTGAACCTAGGGCCACATGCATGCTAGGCAAGCATTGCACTACTGAGCCACACTCCCAGCTTGTTATTTACTTTTTATTTTGAGATACAGTCTCGCTAAGTTATGCAGGCTGCCTCTGGCATCCTGCCTCAGCCTCCTGAGTAGTGTTATTTTTAGATGTTAATCAAATATGTCTGATCAGATTATTTTGTTTCTTAATGTTTATGATGCCCTTTAAAAAATTCTATTACCGTTACATTAAATGAGAATCTATATAGTAGTACTTAGAACAAATTTTTGAAAAGCACAAATATAAAAAGGAATATGGAAATAACACTCATAATTTTATTAACCAGAAGCAACCACTTTTTTTTGGTTGTTGCTTTGTAGCTTTTAGCCATTTTTTTTCTTTCCTTTTTTTTTTTTTTTTTGTAGGGGAGGATACTGGGAATTCAACCCAGGGTCTTGAGCTAGTTAGGCAGGTGGTTTACCATTGTGCTACATCCCCACAACATTTTTAAAGCTTTATTTTAGGACAAGGTCTCAATAAGTCGCCCAGGATAGCCTTGAACTTACAGTCTTCTTGCCTCAGCCTCCCAAGTAGCTAGGATTATAATTGTGCTCCACTATTCCTGGTCCCAGTACATTTTTTAAATAATTAAAGAAATATCATATATATAATTTGGATCTATGTCCACTTGTTAAAAAACATTTCAGCCTGGGTGGAGTGGCACATGCCTGGAATACCAGCAACTCAGGAGGCTGAGGCAGGAGGATTACAAATTTGAGGCCAGAGGCAACTTAGTGAGATCCTGCCTTAAAACAAAAGAAAACAAAATAAAAAATGGCCTGGGGATACAACCTAATGGTAGAGCACTCATTTTTTCTTTGTGGTACTGGGGTTGAACCCAGGGCCTCGTGCTTACATGCTTTGCAAGTGTTTTACTACTAAGCTGTACCCCAGCCCATTTTTACCCCCAGTTTTTGAGACAAGGTTTCACTAAATTACGTAGACTGCCTATGGTTTCGAACTTGCAATCCTCTTGCCTCTGCCTCCCAGGTTGCTGAGAGTACATGCATACACCACAGCACCCGGTTGGCAGAGCACTTTCAAAGTATGTGTGAGATCCTGGGTTCAGCCCCTAAGTACTCCCCACCCACCAAAAAAAAAATCATGATGGCTGCATTAATCTTTTTAAAGGCATACAACATAATTTAAACATTTTTCTAATGATAGCTATGATTTTTTTTCTTAATTAAAATACTGATTTTGACCTTTGACTTTTCTTAATGTTCAGGAGTGCCTCTGGGTTCCTTTAAAAGTCATTTTCTCCTATATATTTATGCACGTTAAAATATTAGGAAAACAAATTCAACCATTAGCCTTTGAAAAAAGAGGCTATAGCTCACTATCTTTTATCAAAATGATTATTTAATTTCATATGTCTTCTACAGACATATAATGAATGTCAATACTGTGTGTTATCACACAAGATGTTAGTAGTTCCTATATTCATTTAGCAAAATTATCTAATTATTAATATGTTACTACTAGTACTTACATTTTTATATTTTTAATTTTTGCTAATGAGTAACATGATTTCCCATTTCTTGTTCCCTGGTGTGGTACAAAATTAGTAAAAATTTAAAAATATTTATGTGTATTGAAAAGCCAAATATCTCTGTTATTCATTCATATATTGAAATTTTGATTTATCCCTTTTAGTTTTAGTCTTAATGCCTCTGGTGGTCTTCTTTTCCTAGAATATATTTGTATACTTTCTTTTTTCTTTTTAATTTTAAAGTTGAAGCTGAAAGTTTTCTTTTTTACCCTAGATCTTCAATTTTACAAGCAGAGAGTAAAAAGGACCATGAAGAGGTAAAATTTTATCTAGTTAATTTCTTCAGCAACATTTAAAGATATTTGTCTGAGGACCAAACATTTTAGTTTGTTTATTATAGAAATTTTGGAAAAATCTTAGTTAAAAATCTTTTTAAAAAAAGTCTTGTTCCTAGGCAACATTTTAAAATTTCTCACAGAATTTTATAGTTTGAAGGACCTTACAGATCAAGTCTCTGCTATCTCAAAGGCTTTAATTCAGCAATGACCTTGTGACTGTTGCCTTTTGGCAGGCTGGTAATATCATGAGGTGACAGTTTAATTTATTCTCTTCTCTCACCAACCTTTTGAGACACTATTTGCTGCCGTTAAGAACATAGTGGCAGCAGATGTGGCACAGCAAAAAGCAACTAAAGCTTAAAACCTTGGGGAAATGAAAGACAGAAAAACAAAAATTTGGGAGTCTCTGTTTTTCCTCACAAGCCTTTTTGTTTTGGCTCCATTTTTACTTCTAGTACACCAAATATGGAAGGTAAGGTACCACCAAGAACTGATACTTCAAAAATTTTGTCTTCAGAAATATTCTTCCATGAAAATATAGCACAACTTGATGTTGAACATTTATATGTAGTATTATGTTTGTGTTGGTAGAAGATAAAATTTGGAAATTATGTAGAGATCTACCTTTATTTACTTTTCCTAGAAAAGATTTCATATTAAAAGTTGGTTTTGGTCTCTGAGGAACACAGGCAAATGTTTCTGCTCTCTGCATGGTTTACCAAACAAAATATTAGTTTAGTTTAGTGAGGTCCACCAGACACTGGAATCCTTGAAAATGAAGCAAAAGATGTGAAGCTGAGTATTTTCTATGTTGAAAGAAGTGTAAAAATGCATTCACCAGGAAAATATTTCTCTCTTAATTTTCACATTGGTATTAATTATGCTATCTGAATTCAGGCTATCTTATTTAGTGGGGATTGAGGGGAAGTAATATAAAAAGATAAATATAGGCTATATTATAACATGATTGTTATACTTTTTTATTTCCTTATGTAAAATAAAATCAGGATTTTTCAATAATTATTAAATCTGCTGAATGATCTCTTATACATGTGTGTTTATAGCAAGATGTTTTCTTGTTTTTGTTTTATTTTGGTTTGGGTGGTGGGGATAGAACTATATTTCATTTGAATATTGAACATCTCCTTTAGAAGAGCTTTATTGAAAAAAATATTATTAATCATATTTTTCTGTTTTTTCCTCTTGCAGTGGATTTGTACAATAAACAACATATCTAAACAAATATACTTAAGTGAAAATCCAGAGGTAATATTTTTATTTTATGTTACCCTGATCTAGCAAAATTGAACAATTCTGTGGCTTACATGGCTTTTATTAATTGGGTCATAATATCTCAAGTTTTGTAATCTTTTACTATGACTTTTTTTGAGTGAGTAACTGTAAAGTATTATGTATGTTATGAATGTTGATCTTCATAAAACATTATTCCAAAAGATACTGAAATCATTCAGTCAACGGATATTTATTAGGTATTGACAATTTAGCTCTGTGTTGAGTGCCATGGAGTAAGGAAATGTAGAAGAAAAATAAGCCATGGTCTCTTCCCTGTAGGAGCTATCTTTATGGTGAGATGAAACTAAAACTTCAGGTAATACTTTTTATAAAACAGGATATGATTGAAAGCATATGGTGATGAGTAGAGGCTTATGGTTTGAGGATATTAAGATCACTGTGGACTTTAGCTGTACAGAATTTTCTGTGGAATGATAGAAACTTGAGCTAGGATTTGTTTTGTGTTTTGAGGAAAAGAGAAGACACTGCAGTTGAGAATAAAAACAAAAAGACAAATATGGAAATAGTGTATTTATGAAACTGGTAATATAATTAAAATTTCTTGATGAAGAATAATAGAGAACTGAAATGTGTATACAGATCACTTGGGAATCTTACTAAAATACATGTTATGATTCAGTACATATGTAATGATGCAGTCTGAACTCTTACTTTTGCAAATTATTCTTTGAGTAACAAGGATATCAAACCTGATAAACTTCATAGTGCAGACTTAGCCATGGTGTAATTCAGACATACACAGTCAGAACCCCAGAGTACCAAGGACTCGGGAAAGAATCACACAGGTCCATACTACAGAGTAGCTGGATAGAGACATGACTCTAGGACAGGAGCTATCTAAACTCTGCCAGTGTTGGTAGGCTTGACTATGCTGTGAAGCCAGGGTCTTCCCAGGGTTGAGCAGGGGCTGATGATTTCAGTTGAGGAAGGATTTCTAGTAGGAAGCTTTATCTTTCTAAATGTTAAAGTACTGTTGATGTAATGGTAGATTAAATGGAAGGGTCTAGACCAGTTAGTAACTGACCAATGTAAAACTGAAGGACACAAATGAGATAAAAATAACTTCCAGGTTTCAAATGCAAGCAAAGAAAATAATAATTTTTGAAAGAAGAGGAGTTCTATTTTGGTCAAACTGGTTTTGAGGTATTAGCTAAAACACATAGATGCCTAGGAGGAAATCTGAACTAAAGAAACAAAATCTGATCTCCAAATTATTAGTTTTATAATAAACTTGTATGTTTTAAATCAGTGCTAACTATAACTTGATCTCCTGCCAATCTAGCAATTTCTTTTTGTAAAGTTACTTGGGAGCAACAACAACAAAAACTAAAATACAAGTTAAATTATTTATTTTCTCACCTAGGAAATGCATAGGGAAAAAATATTTGGATTTGAATAATTCAGACTTACAGTTCTTCACTACTAATTGTCATAACTTTAATTGTCAATATTTTCAGATTATTTGTAATTTTATCTATTAATGACAGTAGCAATTTTGATCAATTTGTGGCATTATACTGATAATTTTGCTAACTATAAAACAGAAATGTAAAACTTGTGATTGTTTTCTATCTTTTTTTTTTTTGTGGTACTGGGGGTTGAACCCAGGGCCTCGCACCTGCATGCTCTGCAAGTGCTGGACCATTGAGCTGCCCCGCAGCCCATCTTTTTTACTTTTTTGAGACAGGGTCTGGCTAAGTTACACAGACTTCCTCTGGTCTTGAACTTGCGATCCTCCTGCCTCTGCCTCCCGAGCCACTGGGATTACAGGTGTGCGCCACCTCGCCTGGCTATTTTTTTCTATCTTAAAGATGATTTTTTATTGGGAAAATATAAAATTTACTGGCTTAACCATTTTTAAGTATCTAGAATAGTGTTAACTTTACGTACATTGAAACATCTTTAAGTACCATTTTTTAGCTGGTATTTTAAATAAAACAATAAGTCTAAAATATTTTTTATGGAGTGTTTCTCTTAAAGTTTTGAAAATGTCCATAGTAGCTTTATAAATTAATAAATATGTAGGTATTTCAGATCATAAATATATTCTGGGAAAATTATGGAAAACTTACCAGCAGAGTTATAAAGTAACTTTCATATTTTGTGAATATTTATTACTCCATCTAAATTTCTGAATTCAAGCAATGTATTGAATATCTAGGCACTGCTATGTACTAGCAGTAGAAATTTTAATCCAAAAATATGGGTAGTTTAAAATTTATAAGAAAATATTTTTCTAATATGTATATTAGTAGAAAACAGATTTTTTTCTAAGTATAGGAAGCAAGAAGAAACTTCTTTATAATGTGACATTACATACCTTCACAGTAGGATAAAAGAATATAGACTACTTTTGTAGCTTTAGGTTGTATTTTAAGCATAACTCAAAAGCATTCTGACTATTCAGAGTTACATACAAACTTTTGGTTTCTCACATTACTAATTTTAGCCTCCTCCTTTCTTTTTTGAAAAACAACAACAACAACAAAATAGGAAACTGCTGCACGAGTAAATCAGTCAGCTCTGGAAGCTGTCACTCCTTCCCCATCTTTTCAGCAAAGGCATGAGAGCCTTCGGCCAGCAGGGTGAGTTAGCACACTATTTAAAGAACAATATGGGCTATTTAGCCTACAGCCGTAGCACTGTGGCATCCAATCCCATCAGATCTCGGAAGCTAAGCAGGGTCAGGCCTGGTTAGTACTTGGATGGGAGACTGCCTGGGAACACCAGGTGCTGTAGGCTTGGGAGATGGATCCAGCAACGCACTCCCAAAAATCAATCCGCTATTGAAAACCCTATGAACAGCAGAGAAGCACTGACAATAGTGTTTCGCCTGTTGTACACAGGGTCTCTATGAGTCAGATAATGACTCGAGGGTACCTAACAACAACATGGGCTATTTAAAGTGTCAGTGAGTGCTATGATTTTTAGCATTACCAGTTACATTAGTACTAAATAGTTCCCTGAACAACAGAGAAAGTATGTTTTTAAAATGGTAAATTTACCAGAGTACTAACTAAATGATGATTTCAGATTTCCTTAGTGTGTCCAACTAAATGTCTACATTGACATGATTTATGTTTTTAACTGGAAAGAAGACTATTGTATGTAAATAAGTAGCTATGATTTGGGAGTATGTTACTGAAATCTGCTTTACTCTCATTGAATTAAAATATTGTGTTTTCTTTTAGTTTGTTAAGTGTTAAACTTCTGAAAGAGAAACTAAATGGTGTGCCTTCTTGTTTTCCTTTGTGCTTAGACAATCTCGGCCACCAACAGCTAGAACCAGCAGTTCAGGATCCTTAGGATCTGAGTCCATGAATTTGGCTGCCCTCTCTCTAGATTCTCTCGTTGCCCCAGACACCCCAATACAGTTTGACATAATTTCTCCAGTGTGTGAAGATCAACCTGGCCAGGCAAAAACTTCTGGCCAGGGAGGCAGGTGAGTGATGGTATCATAGGGACATTGTGTTATGATTTGGAAGGTTTATGATTCCATTTTTACATTTGAGACTCATCTCTTAGATATTATCATTATAGTTCTATCTTTAGATCATGACACCATTTTAAAATTTCTTAAGGGTAACAATATATGTGCTATATGTTTTTTAGAAAATGTATCAGAGTAAGAAGTTTTTATGTTACTAAAATATTGTGGCTATGAACGATTAATGAATCATCTCTTGTTTACGTAAGGAGGAATACCATGGTTAAAGTAGTTAAAATATTTCTTTGGTTGTTGGTGAAGAAAATGTGACTTACAGCAAATCATTTATTGAGGAGGTAGGGCACTTAGTAAATTGCTAATAAATTAATTTGTATATACATGACTGTGACCATTTGATCACAGAAATACACTTAGCATTTGATGTAATAGGCCAGATTTATGTTAAAGAGATCAATTTTTCATTATCTTACTGCCAGTGTCATTTTAGAACTGCTTTGTCCTCTGCTTCCAAAACTTACTTTGAATTATAGTTTACCTCCTTCATTGTGGGTGTGCCACAAGCCAAGAACACCAAGTGTGTAGTTCACTTTTCTCCTTTCGTTGTTACTTACACCTTGAGAAATACAGGGTTTTGTTTGGTTTGTGGTGCTGGGTTCAAACCTAGGCCTTGCACATTCTAGGCAAGTACTGTACCACTGAACTATACACCCAATCCTGAGAAATACAAGTCTAAAACTAGAAAATGTTCAAATCATTATAATTAGCTTGAAACATGTACTTAGAGAACCTAAACAGAAGCTTTTGCTGTCCCAAGAAATCCTTGGCATTTTTCTCAAGCAGTTAAGATTGTATCTAAATCGCCCGGCACAGTGGTGCACACCTGTAATCCCAGCGGCTCGGGAGGCAGAGGCAGGAGGATCGCAAGTTTGAGACCAGAGGAAGTCTGTGTAACTTAGCAAGACCCTGTCTCAAAAAGTAAAAAAATGGGCTGAGGGTGCAGCTCAATGGTCCAGCACTTGCAGAGCATGCAGGTGAGAGGCCCTGGGCTCAAGCCCCAGTACTGCAAAAAAAAAAAAAAAAAAAAGAAAAGAAAGAAAGATTGTATCTAAGTCAATATTTCTCTGTACTAGCTTATTTAAATTCAAGAACTTTTGCAAGGTGGTTTATTATGTTGATTTGTTGTGATGTGTAATAGAACTTTCAATCCATCTGTATCTTCTAAAATGCAGCAGCGTAGGGCTGGGGATATAACTCAGTGGTGTAGCCCTTGCCCAGTATATGTGAGACCCTGAGTTCAATCTCCAATACTACAGTAAGTGTGTAAGTAAGTAAAATAAAACGCACCAACATTAGGTTTGACCTACTAACTTGGTGTGTGAGGACAAAGGTTATATCATAATTGTGGTCTTTAACAGGATGGGACATTTTGAATTTTTCTTTTTAAGATGTATGTAGACAGTTTTGTGACTCTTAGTTTTTAAGGCTAGTTTCAATTATTAGATTTCTTTCATATGGCTCATGGTAACTTATCATTTTGTTCCTATTTTCTCTAAACTTTTTAGGCGTACAAATCCATTTGGAGAATCTGGAGGAAGTACAAAATCTGAAACTGAAGGTAGAACAGATGTAGATGTATAATATTCTTATATTTTAGAACTACTCAGTAGTAAACAGAAAATTTTGTCATTTGTATTTGGTCTGCTGCCATGCTCAGTTTTAATGTTTTACTTCAAAATTTTCTCTATTCAGTATACTTAAGACAATAAAACTTAATCTGGATTAAGATTTTGTTATTCACACACCATTATAGAACATCATATACTTTTGACCTTATAGTTAAATTCTCAATGCACAAGCTATCCTTTAAACTTTTCTGAATAGCTGATGTTTCATTTCCGTTCCTGGAGCATGACTTTTTTTCTATATTTTCACTAGCATTTTTTTTTTTTTTTGGCCCTACTTGGAGGTTGAACCCAGGGCCCACACATATTTTGAAAGTGCTCTACCACTGGGCTGCACCCCTAGCCCATTTATTATTTATTCTGAGACAGGATATTACTAAGTTTCACGGCTCCCTTTGGCCATGTACTTGCAATTTTCCTGCCTCAGCTTTCCAAGTTGCTGGGATTAGAGGCATGGAACACCATGCCTGGCTACTGGCTATTTTTTAAAAATATAATTCCAAAATTATAGGAAAGCTCTAAGTATACTACGAGGAATTGTTTTTACACAGAACCACATTGTTGAAGCACTACTTTTTGCTATTTGAGATTGAGACCTTATTTTTCCTGTATCTTGAGCACTGTAGTTAGGAATTATTTCTAAATACCTGCTGTAGATTGAATTTTTCACCTGAAAATCTAAAAGGAGGCAGTATGTTCTTTTGGAAAAGAAATATAGGACTTAAAAATATGTAATTTACCTTGTTCTGTTATAGATTCTATTCTTCATCAGTTATTTATTGTCCGATTCCTTGGTTCTATGGAGGTGAAATCAGATGACCATCCCGATGTTGTTTATGAAACGATGCGGCAAATCTTAGCTGCTCGGGCCATCCATAACATTTTTCGTATGACAGAATCACATTTATTAGTCACTTGTGACTGTTTAAAGTAAGTAATAACCTCTCTCTCAACAAACTTATAGGAAAAAATGTTTACATGATTTCAGTCTGATTAAAATTTGCTTTCCAAATTTTTAAATTTTTATTGTAGGTTAATTGATCCACAGACACAAGTTACAAGGCTTACGGTGAGTTGTACATGATTAAAGCTTTAAATCATTTTGTGCTTATATACATTTTGTAACTTGATACTTCTGGTCCTGTATATTAAGGTATGGTAGTATCCGTTAAGATATGTTAAGTTATGTTTGTGGCCATTTCCAAGAAGTTATAATTGAACATTCTGTGTAAGTTTAAAGAACCAACATAATTTAGTGTGATACTCAGTGTTTGTTTCTCAGTTAGGGGACATATGTACTGAAGAAATTAACAGTAGGAATTAAAAGGCAATCATGATTGCATTTATTTTATAATGACATATTTTGAAATAGCTGCAAGTTTGTGTTATTTAAACATTTGTTAAATAGACTATTTTTGTTATTGAATTTAATTTTTATAAAGTGTGTTAGTGACTAACATAAGTCAGAATTTAGTAACCTTTGTTCTCTTCGGTAATCCAAAGCAAATATGATGTTATTTGTTCTTGGATTACTGTTGTTGTTAGATGCTGTGGAGTCATATCTGACTCATAAAAACCCTCATAGGGTTTTTAATGACCAACTGTTTCGGGATTGTTTCAGGAGTGGATTGCCATGTCCTTCTCCCATTTGGATTACTAGTCTGTTAAAGAACTTGGTTTTAAAGTTCTATTGTATTTTTTAAACTTACATTTGAGTTTGTCACATATGAGTGCTGCTGTAACGATTTAGAAGATTCATGTTTACTTATGGTGTTTTCTGTGGCAGTTTCCATTACCCTGTGTAGTTTTGTATGCTACACACCAAGAAAATAAGCGACTTTTTGGATTTGTTCTCCGGACATCAGGAGGGAGAAGTGACAGTAATCTGTCCTCAGTCTGCTACATATTTGAGTCAAACAACGAGGGGGAAAAGGTACCTGGCTGTTCAAAAGGTTACTGCTGTGAAATACATATCTTAGTCACAGTTTTTACTAACATTTCTGGGAAAAAACCTCCCAGATTATGCCTAGTCCCACTGATCTGCTTGACCAAAGCATGCTGCCCTGAAGAGAACTAAACTGATGTGTTGAGCCTTCTGATTCTATAGACTTGTGTCTTCTTGGTTATTGGTAGCTGATGCGGATTTCCTAGCCTCATTAACTTCTCCTGAGAATAGAATATATTCCCATAATCAGTCATTTTCAGGTGTTATTAGCTTAGAGTAGCACCAGAAACTACTTCTTTTAGTCTTTGTAGGCCTTACTGTCTCAGTAATGAATTTGAGATAATGAAAAGTGCAGTACATGAAGAAGGTGAGAGCCAGCAGTGGAAGCTAACAAGCTCTGAAGAAAATATACAAAGGCTTGGTTTGGGGGTTGGAGAATCCTTAAATGAGCTTTTCATTTGAAGCAGTATAGTATGTTGAGTTATAAAACTAGTTATATCTGTTATTTGGGTACTGAAATACTTGCTTTGGTGTGAAAACTGCCTCACTTTTTCATACTTTTTCCCCTTTTTAGATTTGTGATTCTGTTGGATTGGCAAAACAGATAGCTTTGCATGCAGAACTGGTAAGAATCCAGGAGATACTTAATTTTCTAAGAATGATAACTAAAGTAGTATAATACAAGCTCTTTCATATTAGCAAGTAAATAAAATTATTTTGCCAACAAGCAAATTAATAGTGGATGCTCTTGCTGATATAGCATTTAGAATCTGGATAAATGTCTACCGTAGAATGAAAACTGTTGGTTTGCCTTCTCGTGTATAAGTACAATAAAAAAGTTTCAAAGTTACAAAGGTCATATTAATTGAAATGTCTAAAATTTAAAAGTTATTTCATATTTAATTCATTAGATTTATTCATCTGTTCTCTAGGATCGTAGGGCATCAGAAAAACAAAAAGAAATAGAGAGAGTGAAAGAGAAGCAACAGAAAGAACTCAATAAACAAAAACAGATTGAAAAGGTATGCAGTCCTAATGCTTGTATCTTCTCTTTATGTGGTGTTTATGAAGACTTAATTCAGCACTGTGACTTTCAGATTTGAATTTCCAAATGAAAATTTGTTTCTGCTTCTCAGCTATTTTATAACCAAACGATTCATAGCTTAGCAAAAAAAAAAAAAAAAGGTAACATCTGAATTACACAATAGCTGTATTGACCTGTATTGAAACTTGCTGTTAAACAAACATACTAAAACTTCTATATTCCAGAAAGAGTTGTCTCTGTCATATTGCAGTCAGGAAAATTCTTTTGAGAGGCTTTAGAGGCTTGTCATTTCTGAAAGCTGTATTGCCTTCTAAAGGGGAAAATTATTTATTTTAAATGTTGCTAAGAGTGTCAGTTTTGTGTGTGTGTGTGAGCTAGAGATCAAACCCACAAAAGGATAATTTTAAGCTACACAGTTTTCAGGGCCAAATCTTGATTAGATGATCCATTTTAATAGCCTGTAATGGATGGTAGCACTGACGGTGGAGATAGAAAAGAGGAGACAGCTGTGGGATACTTAATGAGAACAGATCAGTAAGAATTGGCAATAGGTTGAATATATGGATAAAGAATGGGAGTCAGGCTTCCATGATAGGCTTGACTGAGGGAAAGTGACACCTGATTTAGCAAGATGAATTGGAAAAGGATGAAGATATCTGTAGAGAAATAGGATAATCCATCATGAAGCTTTTATTATGGGAATACTTATGCAATGTATAGTGAGAGACAATGATAGCCTGAATTTGGTTGTTGGCCAGAAAAAAAGTAAAAGGAAAACAGCTGAGATTTTAGTTTGAATATTAGCTTGTATAGGATTTCTAGAATAGTGCTGAAGTTCACGTTGGTGTCACACTGGTTGGGAATAGGCTTTGTATTCACCAAGCTGCCAGAATTATGCATATGTACTTAAGATACATGAAGTGGCTTTCAAGTATCTTATTTTAACTGCATAGTTTTACATTGGCTGCAGACAATTAACTTAGTTTCTTTTCTGCCTTTTCCACTAGGACTTGGAAGAACAAAGTCGGTTGATAGCTGCTTCCAGTAGACCAAACCAAGCCAGTAGTGAGGGGCAGTTTGTTGTCCTTAGTAGTAGCCAGTCAGAAGAGAGTGATTTGGGAGAAGAAGGAAAGAAGAGAGAGTCAGAAGCATAAACTTGCTCTTGCTTTTTGATTGAGCACCCCCTTTGGAATTTGACAATTTCTGTGGTGAAATGGCACAAGGTAACAACTATGTTGAAATATCAAGGAGGAAATTAAGCTTTATATTTGCTTGTTGATTTTAGCTTCATTTAAAAAAGATTGAACTTGGTGACTTAGGTTTACATTGAATTTTTTTTTTTGCTTAAAAATAATATACTATGCATTAACATTAAATTCCACATGTCTAAGCAAAACTTGCTTACTTTCCTGAAAGTAGATTGTGGAAGAATTACATCTTGCTTAAGCCTGTTTTTGTGTTTTTTCTTTTCTCTTTTCTCTTTTTTTTTTTCTTTTTTTCTTTTTTTCCCCCCTGGTGCTGAGGATAGAACCCAGGGTCTTGGGCAAGCACTCTACCACTGAGCTATTTCCACAGCCCATGGTTAAGCATTTTTTTCCTTTAAATTTTGAAATTTTGATCTTTTATTGTAATTGGTTATACTCATAAGAAATCATTATTCCTCAGATTCAGATACTCATGGATATGCTTCCTCCCTTTGATTAAGAATGTTTTGTCCTTAGTGAGGAAGTGATTAAGTTTAAAATTCCTTCCATAGAGAGTTCTACAAGTTTGCAAATATTTTAACAATATTAAATGTGCAATAAAATTTGTATAAAATCATTAGAACAGAGATTTTAGATTAAAGGTTTCCAGTTTTAGCAGGTGGTACTGTTGATTTCAGAGCACTTTCTTGGATTGCTCCCATTTCTCCCATACTACACCTGCTGTCAGTAGGAAAGAAGTATAAGTATGTTCGGTTCAAGACTGATAACAGCGTTTGGCATTTTGTTACAATATTCTCAGTTCTCAGGTTGGGACTTAAAATTATTGCTGCAGAGCAGTAATGGTTAGAATAAGCTTTCAGAATTCATTAAAAGAGACTTTTTGTTGTTCAAATACATTTTAGATTATGATTGACATGTAAAGATATTGATACAGGATGATACATTGTATTTTCTGCATTATGTGAAATAATTTCTATTGATAATCAAGTGACATGTTAAAAGAAGTTCTATAACAATTATGTTTACTGCTTAAAGTAAAAATTCACAGTTTAGTTTAACCCTTTAAATTTCAGACTGAATTCCCAGTATTTTCATAATCTCATGTTTTGATAACATACTGAATCACCACTTTATAGCCACAAAGGCAAATAACTAATTTATGAGCATAGGATAATTTGCACTAATTATTGTAAATACTTCTACTTTTCAAATGAGTAAAAGGTCTGATTTCATGAAAGACTGAAAAGAAATTGAATGCCTGATATAGGACAGGAGACACTGACCAAGGAACAATTTTAGACTGGTCACAAGATTAAAATGACATTTCTCTACTGCCTATCTTCTTTGTCAAAACTTGATTTCTTTCTCTTTACTCAGATAATTAGCATTGCTGATAGAAATTATGTTCATGTGTTCCACATGAAAAAGCATATATATACACAAGCTAAATATATTGAGAATAATATTTTACATAGACCTTCACAGATTTTCAAGAGGTAAAACCACTAAGACTGACTTCACAAAGGAAGAGCCGTTTATTCTTTGGAATATAGTTTTTTCTTCTTAGTTTTGAATAAGAAATGGCATCTGTTTTAGTTCTCAAAATATAGCTTGGTTGTTTCACATTGTGTACGAACATTGTTTTCTGTAGGAATGGGCTAGGTAATTATATATAGGATCATGATATTTTTATCCATGTGCCAAATGGGAGTAATGATTATTTAATACTCTTTGAAGGCTTATGTTACCAAAACATAGTAAACAAGTAGAAATTTATGGACTACTTTTCGATTAAAAGTTTATTTTGTGCTTACTAAAGGGAATGCTTTCACAATAGTGTGTCATTCCTTTTGCCAAGTTAATATTTCTTTTGTGGTCAGTACTTGATTAGTTGTGACAAGTCCTGCTTATAATACGTTTTTGAAATTGGTAAGCTTTCTCTTTAAAGGTCTTTTCTTTATAAATGATGTCACCTCACTTAGTTCAGATAAAATCAGTTGCCCTACAAGGAAAGTGGTCATCAGTGGCAGTTTTACTTGGCTGGTGCTTTGCATGGTAGCTAAGTGCTGCTCTTTGTCGACTCTCTGGATTAAAATGTAGGCTTCAGTTAAGGGTACTGGCAGACTTAGGGATGTTGGATAGATCTGCAGTTCCTTTTAAGTCATATTTCATAAAAATTCCCACAACAACATGTCCATGTCCTTAGGTAATTATGACCAAAATGCATTCCAATGCCAAATAGAAATTACAAATGGATTTAACAATTTTAAATGATTTGTCTGTTCTGTTATTATTAAACTATATGAACTATTCCACTACTGCAGATATGTAAGCATCAACTTTAATAAGCTCTTCTTTTTGTTTAAAGAAGGGTACCTGCGGGTTTCTTCCTAAATGTTAAAGCTAATCTTGTTCTGTTGTATCCTCCTCTGAAATCCCTTCTAACTCTAGGATGCATTCATGGTAAATGGATTAGATTTGGGGCTATCTTTTCTCTGACTCAAACCTATTCATACTGGTTTTTAGAAATTAACAAAAATGCTTTTTTTAAAGGAAAGAAATTAAGCCCACCTAATTTTCTCATGCATTCTGCTACCTATATGAACAGTACTTTTGTGACTATGGTAATGAAGTAAATAGATAGGAAATCAGTTACTCTTGCATCCTTTTAGAATTTTGAAAACTTGTTAAGTAGGACTGCAACTGTTACTTTGAACAGAGTCCCTAAAGCTAGTGTAATTTTTGCCACATCCTTAATATTTATTACATGTTTAATTTCAAAAGAATTTCAGGCTTCACAATCTAGGGGTAATAAAGTTGTTTTCATTTTTGGGGAAAAGGACAGTAGGACATGTATAACATCTGGGGAAATATCTTGTGTGGTAAAAGCATCTGAGTTAATTTTGAATTATATATAGGAACCACAATATTTAAGATTTTAATCTTATAAATGCTGACAGACTAAAAACTAATATATTGCAAAACCTTTTGCCACCTGAATAAAATGAAAATATTAATGTTGGTTTTGATAACCTCCTAGGATTCAGGTTTAAATATTTAAGCATACCAGTTATATCTAGCCCTTCATTTTATTTTTAGCACATTTCATTTATTTTTTCATGAGATTTTTGTTCTGCATTAATAACATAAAGATTTGAAACTGGAACCATACTATTGCTTTTTAACCAATCTCTTGCAACTACACTCCTAAGTAATTAACTTCAGTTAATAGAGAACTGGGGATTAACTTATATCTAATGTGCAAAATTCCTTTGTATATTTGGTGATTTTGTAATGTAAGTGGATGGTGCGTATTTCACTATTAATCATGCAGTGTATAATTAAAAATTATGCATCATTTCCCTTTAGAATTGGATTTGAAGAACTCACCTTTATGTGATCATGGTATAGATGTGGGGCAGAGAACTTATTTTTTCATTTTGTGAAAATAAGTATTTGCTGACAAGGCTTCAAGAAATATGTTGTTAGAAGATTTTTTTAATGTATAATAAAGTCCATGATTTTTGTACAGTCTTTCTTTGTATGAAATATTTGATATATGCTCTGAGTTTTATTTCTCCAAGTAATTTCAAATGATATTTTAAATCTGTTACAACATGATAACTACATATTTAGCTCAATTGTACTTCCACAACAGCTAAAGTTAAAAGTCACTTATTGTGAAAAGTTTGTTACAGAAACAAACTAATTCATCACTAGTGACTTTTGTTGTTGTAGCAGAGAGACTTTAAGTTACTAGGGTAACTTCATTACCACAGTATATTACAGATAATGTATACTTGTTACCATTAGGTCTTACTCAGAAATTTCTCTAATTAAAAGGAGTAGGTTACTTTGTGCTGCAGCTTAAGTAGCCTAGACCTGTAGTTTTAATACTAATATATATTCATCCCCTGTGTTCTTTGTAGTTTATTATAGCACTTATCATGTTCTTTTTTTCTACTGAGAGCTTGTCTAATTTGTTTTGAATTTTATAAAAATGTGAATACACTTTTAGAAGGTCAAATGAGTGGATGAAATTAACTTTAGAATTATGTGATTTATCTAAGTGTATTTATGTCATAAATATATTTGTATATTCATATATAACCTACCACTTGCTTCTAAGCACAATTTGATTAAAAAAATAAAAACTGCACGTCAGTTAATACTACAATAATTTTAATGCCAAAAACTATAAAAATAATTTTAAATCTGTACTTACTAAAATAGTCTATGTGGCCATGGATCCCTGCATCAGAAATCATATAGCTTCAGTTGTGCTAAAGTAGACTACATATTATGTTAAAACTATTAAGGCTGAATATATAAACATCAGCTATCCCTGTGGATATGCCATCTTAATATGACATAGATGTGGCTGAATATCTTAGTGTTTTTCCTCACCTTCCACATACAGAAGCCTATACTTACATGTGGCATAGAATATATAGAAATAAAAATTTAAACTGGCATCTTCTAATTGTTATTAGTGAGCCCCTCCATGTCCAGTAGCAGGCCAGGTTCAGTACAGAAAACATAAGCTTATCATCCGTTTGAAAATACTTTTAATTCCCATTCCAGTAATCACATTAAATCAATGAATGGTGAGCCATAACTAGGATTTTTTGGAAACAGGGATATGTTTTTTCTATTAATGATGAAATTTCAATTTAAGATTTTATTCTACTAACGGAATTACCTAATCTCTGTACTTGGCTACAAAAACACAAAAACAAAAAACAGTGTTAGATACAACTGCCATTGGGACTTTTCCCATATGGACTTCCAGTTTTTTGTCACACAATGGGGTCAACTCAGTGGTTGAACCCAAGGCCTTGCACATACTTTGCAAACCTTCTACCAGGGTCTCACTATGTAGCCCAGGCTGGTCTTTAACATGTGATCCTATTGCCTCAGCCTTCTGAGTAGCTAGGTTTACAGGTGTGCACCTCTGTGCCTGGCTGGGTTTTATTATTTTTAAACTTCTCTAGAATTGTAACCACTTAGATGTTGAGAGGCTATGCTCAGGACAACTTTTTAAAGAATGTAGGGTACACTAAGGTTTTAGTTGCTGGATAAAGCAAAAAATATGAATCATATGTAGAAAGTCAAATTTTAAGAAAAACACTTGCAGACTTGTACCTTTTCCTCTGGAATACTTTGATCAGCAGGTTCCTGTAAAAATTCCTTGTCCATAAAGGTCATATTCTTTATAAAGGATGTATTCTTTTAGAAGATTGGGTAGTGGAAGAAATGACATGAAGACAGGGCAGCGCAAATGTAAACGCCCCATACACTTCCGAATCTTTAGGCGGCACAAATGTTTTAGGGAGCGAGGGTTTGCTAAAATGAAAGAAATAGGCACATTATCCAAAAGGAAAGAGAACTGCTTGGTTGTTTCACATTGTGTATGTACATTGTTTTCCAGGATGGGGTAATGGGACAGGTAATTATAAATAGGATCAAGATCTTATGGTTTCGTTAGCAAATGTATTTGATACTTGAGCCACCAGGGTTTGTATTAGATCCTAGACTTTTCTCATCTCTTTTTATTGGCATTTCATAGCTTTTAAATCTTGTATATATAGTGTTCCTTCATACTCATAGTTCAAGTGGATTGGGAAAAAAGTATCACCTACCTATAGTTAGGTATTATAATTACCTAACTGATTTTATCCACTGGAAAATGGTAATAATTTACAAATTAAGTGTAGTTATGAAGAGTAACACTTTTAGAAAGTTATAGTATTGTTCTGATTTGTTCCTTCTTTCCTTTTTTCCTTTATTCCTTCTTTCCTTCCTTTTTTTCTTTTAGTACTGAGGGGTTAGACCCAGAGCCCTAAGCACACCTAAGAAAGTGCTCCACTACTGGGCTTACTTTTTATTTTGAGCAAGGTGTTCCCAAGTTGTATACGCTGCATCTGGCTTTGAACTTGCAATTCTCTTGTCTCAGCCTCCCAAGTAGCTGAAATTACAGGCATGCACATGGTGCCTGGCTTTTCCTAATTTCTCCTCTGTTATTAGGTGTCAGTGAGTTGGGGCTGACTCATAGTAACACTATGTTCAGCAGAACAAAACACTCCCAGATTCTGTGCCAGGCACACTATCTTTTTTTATGTTTAAGCCCACAGTTGCAACCACTGTGTCAATCCATCTACTTGAGGGTCTTCCTTTTTTTCACTGACCTGCCATTCTCCTAAACATGATGTCCTGCTCCAGGGATTGGTTCCTTCTGACTACATGCCCCAAATATGTAAGACACAGTCTAGCCATCCTGCTTCCAAGGAGCACTCTAGTTGCACTTCTTCTAGGACATATCTATTGGTTCTTTTGGCAGTCCATGGTATATTCAATATTCATCTCCAGTACCATAATTCACAGGCATCAATTCTTCTCCTGTCTCCCTTATTCAATATCCTGCTTTCACAAGCGTATGATAAGACTGAAAATACCATGGCACTAGTCAGACACATCTTTGTCTTCAATGTGACGTCTTTACTTTTCAACACTTTAAAGAGGTCCTTTGCAATAGCTTCTCCCAATGCAATGTGTCTTTTGATTTCTTGACTGCTGCTTCCGTGGGTGTTGATTGTCGAACCAAGTAAAGCAAAATCTTGGACAATCTCAATCTTTTCTCCATTTATCATGAAGTTGCTTACTGATCCAGATGTAAGAATTTTTGTTTTGTTGATGTTGAGTCAAAATCCATACTGAAAGCTGTATTCTTTGGTTTTTATCAATAAATGTTTGAAATCCTTTTCACTTTTAGCAAGCAGAGTTGTGTCATCTACATAATGCAGACTGATAGTGAGTCTTCTTCCAGTCCTGATGCCATGGTCTTCATGAAGTCCAGCTTCTTAGATTATTTCCTCAGCATAGAGATGGAAGAGGCACAGTGAAAAGTTATAGCCCTGACACACACCTTTCCTAATTTTAAACCAGGCAGTGTCTCCTTGTTCTGTTTGAATGACTGCATTCTCTTCTATGTTCAGAGTCCTCATGAATACAATTAAGTGCTCCAATATTCCCATTCTTCACAATTTTATCCATATTTTGTTGTGATCCACACAATCAAATGCCTTTGCATGATCAATAAAACATAGATATCTTTCTGGTATTCTCTCTTTTGGCTAATATCCATCTGACATCAGATGATATTCCTGGTTCCATGCCCTCTTCTGAACCTGGCTTGATTTTCCAGCAGTTCCCTGTCTATGTACTGCTATAGTTGCTTTGGAATGATCTTTAGCAAAATTTCACTTGCATGTAATATTAATATTGTTTGGTTGGATCCCCTTTTTGGGAATAGGCACAAATATGGATCTCTTCCAGTAAATTGTCCAGGTAGCTGTTTTCCAAATCTCTTGGCATAAACAAATGAGCACCTCCAGTGCTGCATCTGTTTGTTGAAACATGTCTGTTGATACTCCACCAATTCCTGGAGCTTTATGTTTCACCAGTTCCTTCAAGGTAGCTTCTACTTCTTCCCTCAGTACCATTGGTTCCTGATATATGCAGCCCCTTGAAATGGTTGGTCATCCACCAATTCTTTTTGTTTAATGACTCTGTATTCCTTCCACCTTCTTTTGATTAATATTTTAATATATTCCCTGTGTTGATTAATATTTTCCCTGTAGAATCCTTCACTATTGCCACTGGAGGCTTGGTTCTTTTCTTCAATTCCTTAAGCTTGAGAGAAACAGAACGTTCTTCCTTTTTGGTTTTCTTGTCTCCAGCTCTTTGCATGTGTCATTACAATATTTGATTAGGTCTTCTCAAGCTGCCCTTTGAAATCTTCGTTTAGTTCTTTAACTTTGTCATGTCTTCCTTTTACTTTAGTTGCTCGACATTCAAGGGCAAGTTTCAGAGTCTCTTTTGACATGTACTTTGGTCTTTTCTTTTTTACCTGTCTTTTACATAACATTTTGCTTTCCTCATGAATGATGTCTTTGGTCTTATGCCACAACTCATCTGGTCTTTTATCATTAGTGTTTAAATGCTGTTCTGCATTTTCTAAGGAACTGGATTTGATCTCCAGCACCACAAAAATGGAAGAAGGATGTGGCAGTCCACTCCCAAAAAATAATCGCGAAAAAATCAGCCATTGAAAAACCCCGTGAGGGTTGCTGTTAGTTGGACCCAATTCAGTGGCACCAACAACCAGTTTTTATAGGTCAAGCTTTTAACCAGAATGTTCTAAGAAACTATTAATGTTTTGGTAAGAATTTTCTACAAGGAAGATACTTACTCAAGATAAAATGTATTTCTGACCAGAGCCCCTGTTTTTTGAGCACAGCCTTCAACTTTGAACAGATTTGAACTTGATCAACGTAATCCAGCATTACTCGCACAACCTTTCCAGAGAGGTGCTGCAGCCATGACAAAGTTATTACTTCACAGAACTGAGAGAAAAAAAATCAGAAAGTAAATGAAAAGCACTGGGGAAGCGGAGGATTACAAGTTCGAGTCCATTCAAGTACAGCTTAAGCTTCCTAGTGAGACCTTGTCTCAAAATACAAAAAAAAAAAAAAAAAAAAGAAAGCATTACATATCTATGGTTTATCACAGTAATCAAAAGAATACTAAACTCAGAATCAAGAACCAACATCTCAAGTTCTTCTGACCTCTTAGCCCTAACATTTGAAAAAATATTTAATATAGTATGCCCTCAGAAGCACCTAAGATGTAATGAAGGTGTGACAAATTGTTACATACTTCTGCCCGAGACTCCCAAGTAATGGGACTAACAAGGTGTCACTATGTCCATCTGTCATTTTGTTAAAGCTTTTATTTTTGGGTTCCTATCATTGTAACCTAATCTACCCTGACATGGGGGATATGACAGTTTCTGCCTTTAAGTAATTTATATGCTCCTAGACAAAATGCCCAGATGAGAATGGAGGTAATATCCTATGAACAGTCAGGAAATAATACCAGATGATGTGTGCGTAAATACCAAATTAATGTAGAAAGTAAGTCTTACACTAATCACCTAAGGTAATAAATCATGTAATGTAATATCACTTTACAGGATTGATTCAAAGTGCTTTCTCTAGTTCACCATTTCATTTGTTTTCAAGTTTTAATAATATGAATTCAAGTAATTATAGGGTATCCACTATGCTAAGCACAGACCTCTAAAGCTGAAGAAAGTTATGAACAAGAGCTTATCTTCATATATTTCATTAAAATATTAAAATGATAACTTTAGAAATTGATAACTGCTATGAAAGAAATGATCCACAGGATAAGCAAGTGGTTGGGGAAAAGAATTACCTCAGAAAATGTGGACAGAGAAGGGCTTATAGGGAGATGACACTTGAAATAAGACCTGAAAAGTGGCAGCCATTTGAGGATCCAAGGGAAAAGTTCAAATTGGAAACAGCAGTGACCAGAATAGGACTAGGAGATTGCTGTGAGGAAAATGTCTCAGAAGGGAGGGGCAGGGTCAATGCGTATTATGATTCCTTTTTCATCTGAAAGGTGATCAAAGGAAACTGTTTAATTAAATTTTAGAGCTAAAGGAGATAGCCAAAAGCCTAGGGGTATAAGTGTTGGGGACCCAGAAACATTTTAGTTAGATAACTCACTTGAAGGAAAAGTATAGCTGGAATATAAAATTGTATTCATTCTTTAAAACCTCGCCTAAGTGTTGTTTTATTTGTGATACTGCGTGACTTCTAGCTAGAATCACTTTTTCTTGTGAATTATTTCTGTACCTTTTGTATCTTTCTACTGTTGTATTTATTTTATCATATTATCATTATTTTTATCATACATAGCACACTGGAGTCCAACGATGAGCATCTGGAGAGTGGATTGAGTCTATTGCTATAGTTTCAATTCTATAGATAATGACTGTGTTAAGGTAATACTACCAATTCTATGGACTTACCATAGTATCTTTAATAACTGTAGGTGTCCAGCCTTCAAAATCACAGAGAGAATGACTTTTATCCCCATGAGGACAATCAAAACATCGCTCTGTGTCATACCCATAATTCAACAGCATCCTGAGCATGACTTCATCTTTCAGTGTGTATTGCAGTGCTGATGGGAAATGCAAAGGGTTAACTCTGCAGAAGTAATTGACGTTGGCCCCATGCCTCAGCAGCAGATTTATCAGCTCATAGTTGCCCATCCTGAGGGCTATCTGCAGGCAGTTTACTGGGTCTTGGTTGGGCAGAGCTCCAGCACTCAGAAGCAGCTTCACTGAAGAAACATCACCATTTGATACAGCAAAATACAAAGCTGACTTCCTTTGGTCATCATAGTGTTTACGAATTCTCTGATCTAGCATAAAATTCACATCAAATCCAGCCTGGATGAGAAGTTCCAGGCACTGAGGGTGTGCTCCTGCTGCTGCGCAGTGAACTGGACTGATCCCACTTTGCTTGATGGCAGCAAGATCCGTAACTGGAACCAACATCTTTAGAGCTCTGAGAAAGAATTTCAGAGTATTTGTAAATAGTTCTGTTAAAGATGCAGAGTAGCTGGATGAGGTGGCTCACACCTGTAATCCCAATGACTCAGGCAGTGGAGGTAGGAGGATCATAGGTTGAAGGTCAGAGATAGCCTGTATAACTTAGCAAGACCCTGTCTCAAGATAAAATATAAAGAATGGACTAGAGGTGCATCTCTGTGGTAGAGCACTTGCAAAGCATGCCTGAGGCCCTGAGTTTAAACCCCAAGTACACTCACACACACAAAAATGCAGTTAACCTATTAATCTTCTTTTATACTCACACTGGATGGTATTGGTATTAGGTGTATTTATTTATTTATTTTTGTGGTAGTTAGGGGTTGAACCCAGGGCCTCATACATACTTTTGCAAGTGCTCTACCACTTGGCTGCACCCTAAACTCTTTTTTTTGTTTTTATTTTGAGTCAAGATCTTTCTAAATTGTGCAGGCTGCTTCTGGCTTTAAAATCGTGGTACTTCTGTTTCCAACTTCTGTGTCACTGGGATTAAAGGAGTGAGCCACGTGCATGGCTTGGTATTAGGTGGTATGTAGAACCTCTATCCAAAATGTTAATTCCTTCATTCAGAAGCTCAGATTCTAAGTAAAATTTAATGGCACTACTGTCTAGGTTAAAAACTCAGAATTACTCCTGTCATTTAAGACCCAGGGCTTTCCATATTGCCTAATGACCCAATAATAAAACAGCTTAAGGTATACTCAGTAGCTACAGAGGATGCCTGGCCTTACCACTTCCTAGCTGCTTAGGAGCTTCTTTAAAAAAGTATTTAGGTTGTTGGGTCAGAGAAAAGGAAGTTTATAAAGTTCTCAGAAATATATAAAGTTCCTAGAAGCTGCACTTTTAAAAGGTTAGTTACTACTATTTCTATTATTTACAGTAATGTAATTGAACTTACAGTAAATGGCCTCGGTCAGCTGCCACATGAATGGGCAGGTGTCCTGAATTCTTAGGGATATTGGCATCAGCTCCATACTCTAGCAAGAGAGTCACAGAGTCTGGATTTCCTCCTCTAGCAGCTTCAAGTAAGATGGAAGAAGAATCAGAGGCCTGACTTTGAGGATTAGCACCTAAGAGGAGTAAGTCTTATTATGAAAAAATTCTTTTCCACTATATTGCTTAAAGAATCTTAAAAATATATCACCACCACAAAACCAATTAGTGAGCACCCATTCTAGCAAAGCACCAAGAATCAGGCAGTTTATAAACTAGTTGAGGAGGAGAAAAAAATGGTACAAGGAAGTTTCTAAATTATACTAGATTTAGAGAGTAATTTATAGGTTATTTGGAACTTAAAAATTCCAGTAGAAATACTTTTATAAAAGGTGGCTTTCTTTCTAGCCAACAAAAGCCAGCTTAACTCATAGCATGCTTACATATAGGATGGTACCGACAAACTGATTGAACTATATCACCATGTCACCTAATGGTGTTTTGGTGGAAAGTTCTGTTTTAACTTGTTCTTAGGGGACTGTTCATAGTAAGAGACACTGTAATTGTTTGTAATTGAAGGTGGAGACTGCTGATAATCTAAAATGACAAATTGTATTACCTTTATGCTAAGTATCGTGAGTGGCAGGCTGGGGCTTAGCTCAGTTGGTAGAGTGCTGCTCCACATTCTCTGAGGACCTGGGTTCAATCCCTAGCACTACAAAAACAGTAGGACATGGCAATCCACTCCTGAAGAAATCTTGAAACAATCAGCCATTGAAAACCCTATGAGGGTCGCTATGAGTTGGACCCAACTTGATGGCACCTAACAACAACATGTGAATGGTGTGCCTAGTAAAGGTACAGGTATAGCCAAAATGTGTTCTAGAAGATCTAGGGCTGGGGCTGTAAGAGGAGCTGGGAGGTGAAGAAAAAAGAAAGAAATGTGGGACAGTTCTTGAAGGCTTCCCAATAAAATGGGCTCTGAAGAAAGTATTTAGATGGACAAAAGTTGAGGTGAGCATTCTGGACACATTTGCAACTCATAAAAAAGATGTAGTAACTTTAATTTAGTATAGACGCCATAATAATCATCAGGATACAGTGGCTGCCCAAAAACTCCATTCCTAGAATGCAATGAGAAATCTTGAACAATTAACATAGCCAGGCACGGTGGTGCATGCCTGTAATCCCAGCAACTCGGGAGGCAGATGCAGAAGGATCTCAAATTCAAGACCAGAGGCAGTCTGTGTAACTTAGTGAAGCCCTATCTCAAAAAGTAAAAAAAATGGGCTGGGGTGCAGCTCAGGGGCACAGCACTTGCAAAACATGCAAGCATGAGGCCCTAGGTTCAAGCCCCAGTACCAGAAAAACAACAACAACAAAAAACAAAACAAAACAACAACAACAAAAAAAACGTAGCTGGGCACTGTGGCACCCCTCTATAATCTCAGCAACTCAGGAGGCACAGGAAGGAGGATCACAACTTCAAGACCAGAAGCAGTCTGCACAACTTAGCAAAATGCTGTCCCAAAATAATAAAAAAAGAGGGGACTATGGGTGCAGCTCAGTGGTGGGATGCTTGCCTAGTATGCATGAGGCCCTGGGTTCAACCCCCAGTACCAAAGCGGGGAAAGCTAATAAGCTTTCATTTATTGAGTGATCACTATGTCCTGGTTCCTTTATGCAGATGATAATTTCTGAACTAAACAACAAACCTCAGAAGTAGGTGCTAATATGCTCATTTTACAGATGAAACTAAGACCTATTGAGTTTAAGTAACTTCTCCAAAGACACAAAGCTAGTAAGTAAACAAGCTGATTAGGATTTGTGCACAGATCTTCCAGACCAGTTGCCACCGTAACAATGCAGAGGGGTAAAATAATATGGTTTGAATCATGTGGCTTCAAATGCTGGTTCTGTCATTTACTATCTATGTCACTCTGTGCAGATTATGTGGAGGTTACTTAAGAGAAAAGTTCAATTACTGAATTCATTGTGGTTAACCAATGCTCTTGGTCTCTTTGAAAGGTAAAAGACTTAAATCTGGTGTGTCTTCATCTTTATTTCAATCAGTGATCTAAACAAAGAATTACTCTTGGGCTGAGAGATGTAGCTCAGTGGTAGAATGCTTGCCTAACATGTAGAAGGCACCAGGTTCGATCCCCAGCACTACAAAAAAGAAGAAAAAGTGACTTTCCTTGAAGATAAAAGATCCCATGCTTTTGTTATTCCAGCTAATAACTTTGTTGTGGTTGTTAGGTGCCATCATGTCCAACTCATAGTGACCCTCATAGGGTTTTCAATGGCAGATTGTTTCGGGATTGCCTTGGGAGTAGAATACCATGTCCTTCTCCCGTTTATGTGGTGCTGGGCATCCATCTTGGGACCTCAGAGACTGCAGAGCAGTGCTGTACCAACTGAGCTAAATCCCAGCCCCTAATAACTTTAGGCATCTCTTATATCACTTATTTCAAATATCTTAGTTAAAATGTCTTATAGGCGTTTAAACTAGCCTCCTCTATTATAGGAAAGATTTTGGTAAATCTACAAAGCACAGGGCTGTTCTTAAACATAAGAGACCCTGCTGTCTAGAATACTGGAGACTAGGACCATGTATAGTTAAAGAAATAAGGCTTCAGGACATAGGAGAATAAAGAAGATAATTATAGTATTGGGGCTTTATTAAATGTTGGTAAAAGTTTGCTTCTTTGAAAAAAGATATCGATATACACTATCCAACACTCATCAGTAGAGGTCTCTCTTCAAAGACAATAAATGTTGAAGTTCTCTGAGCAGGGGTTCCTGCCAGTTAAATCAGGATCTAAAATGGCCACAGTTATAGTGCTAGGAGCCAGGGAGGGGGTGTATTTGAAGAGAAGTCCTGCAACTGGTACCATCTCTGACCCCTTTTCCTCAAATGCAAAATGATGTTGATACTTGCATCTCAGACTATTTAAAGGATTGAATGAAACACCTCAGGTAGCTTAATACCTGTTGTGTAGAAAGTACTCAATAAATACTACTTGTCTTCCCCTTGTTTTGGACCTTTGGTTATTACTAGAACAGAACAAGGACCCAAACAGAAGAAATCAGGAAGAATTTCCTAACATGTAAAGCCTTTTGGTTTACCTGCCCCCTGGCAGCATAAGTAGAGACAAATGTAGACAATGTTGTAGGAACTTTGATTTTGTTTCTAGGAAAGGACAACAAACACACACAAAAAACTTTTAAGCCTCACAAAACTATCCTCTTAGCATGGTGAGGGAATATCAAGTAAAAGAGTTACTAGTCTCCTAGTAATTTTAGAGAAATTATGTCACATTGAATAAGAAATTCAATCTGTTTTAGGCTTTTCATAGCCAACATTAACACACAATGTTATCAAACATTTATATTAGTCTTAAAGGCTAACTTCTATTATTTTGAAGCTCCCCATGAAGAGGAGAACACTTGAAGCATGTTCCCCTTGGTAATATGCTGAGTGGATAGAAAATCTTGCCTTTCTCCAGTAATAGTCCCATGATTTCAGTGTGTCCGCTTTGAGCAGCAAGAGCAAGAGGAGTGAATCCATAGGCGCTCCGTAGGTCAGGTTGTGCCCCAGAAGCCAGCATAAGCTTCACCATGTCCTGTCTGCCTAATTTGGCTGCTTCATGGAGAGCTGTCCTCTCATTGGTACATCGCAGATTGACATCTGCTCCATGGCTGATCAGCAAGGCGGCCATGTCATAGGAGTCTTGCAGAACAGCTGGGAAATTAGAAGTGAGATTGGTATTACATTCAACGAGGGGTTACAGTGACTGTCATATTGGCTAGTGTCCCACAGGCTTCTTAAGGAGCTCTTCCCGCCTTCCCTCAAGCTCCAATATTCTGTATTTAGGAAACAAATTATAAAATAAGGCATATATTCCTAGGTAGCTGTTGTGGCATACATTTATAATCCCAGCGACTTGGAAGGCTGAGGCAGGAGGATTGAGAGTTTGAACCAAGAGACAGCCTGTGCAATTCAGTGGGAACTTGTCTCAAAATTTTATAAAGGAGAGCAGACTGGGGATGCAGCTGAGTGGTAGAGTGCTTGCTTATCATTTGAAAGGCCCTGGGTTCAACCCTCCACTATTGCAAAAATAAATAAAATAAGGCATATATCAAATAATATGTTTCCCATCAATAGGCTATTTATTTTTCTGTAAGCCATGATCAATTATTCATTGTCTATTTGCTGCTTACATGGTTGAAATACATAAAATTTTCATTTATCATCTTTATATTCTCAAGAAAATGAGAACCTTAAGTACTCAGTACAGTCTGAAAATGCTTGTAGTTGCTTTAGAAGAAGAAAAACTACCAGCACAAGAGAACCTACCTAGGAAAATAAATGACTAATATGTCATTTGGTTGAATGGCTGAGCCCATAAAAAATGATTTGGGACTGTGTTTCCAAAATGTGTTGTGTAGAAGGCCCCTTGAGGTTATTTGTGAAGAAAATGAGTCTGTAGTTAACAGCAACAACAACGAAAACAATAATAATAACAACAAAAGCCAAAAACCAAAACAACAATAGTAACAACAAACCCCAAAACCAAACAGGTCTGGAGATTCAGTTCAGTGGTAAAGTGCTTGCTTAGCATGCACAGTCCCTGGGGTTTCATATCCAACACTCCCCCACACACACATAGACACAAACCCAAACCATAAAATGCTTGAGAATGCTGTACATTCTATCACTCTCTTCAAAATTTACTTTGCATATTGGTGTGTTGAAGTTCCTGAGAAATCTTGCTGTGAACTTGCTTTGCTATAACCCAGCATTTTCCATGATCTACAAATGGGGAAATGTTGAGGTACCACAGAAAAGGAATCATTTGACCTGATGATTGGCAGAAATCAAGAGAGGAAAACCAGCTCTTACCACCATCATCATCATGACAGGCTTCACAATTTAATGTATTTTTACATATGACTTTTGCATACACACAGTGTTGTTAGGTGCTGTGAGTCAGGACCAACCCATAGCGACCCAAAGTACAGCAGAACAAAACACCACCTAACACTGTGCCATGCCCAGCACTATGTCAGTGCTCCTCTGCTATTCATAGTGTTTTTAATGGCTTATCATCTCTATCTTATAAGAGGAAACTGAAGTTTAGAGAAGTTAGACTAGATCCAGACTTCTTTTCACTATATTTCAGTGCTTTTTATTATATGAGTTCAGCAAAGGATCGTCTACTCAATGTTTTTTCTACAAAGAAAAGGTTTAAAGTAACTTGGGACAAACTAATATAAGACCCAAATCCCAATATTCAGCAGTGCCCTTTTCTTGTTCTCTTTTTAATCTTCTATTCTTTATTTTGATAAAAGTTAAACACATGCGAGGTTCATAGAGCCAAATACTATAGAATTACTCACCCTTTCCCAATCTTCTTTCTCTTTCCCCTAAAGCATGTTTTAGCTGATTTTTTGCTATTGATTTTTATAACTAGCCTGCTTGTATTGCTACTTCTTTGTTTTTGTTTTTGGTATAATGCCTTCTTATCTGGAAAACGAAGATTTAACTTTCCTCCTCCTGTGCCAACCACACATGCGCATTTCTCGTTCCACTATCCTTCCTGTTATGATTTGAATATGAAATGTTCCCATAGGCCCATGTATTTAATGCTTGGTCCCCAGCTGGTGGTGTTATTTTGGCAAGTTGTGGAAACTTCAGGAGGTGGGACCTTGCTGAAGAAAATATATCTCTAGGGGTAATCTTGAGAGTATATTATCTCTGGCTACTTCCTATCACTCTGCTTCCTGGCATGCCATGATGTGAACAGAGCTGCCCTGCCATTCCTTTCCTACCATGATAGATGGAACCCTCTAAAACTGTGAGGTAAAATAAATTTTTCCTCTCTTCAGTTATCAAGTATTTTGGTCACAACGATGATAAGTAACTAATACAGAAAACTAGTACAGAAAATTAGAGAAGTGGGGCCATTGCTATGATTAAATCTGACCATCTGGTTCTTAAGCCTTTACAACTGGTTTGTAGGAGCAATTTGGAAGAGCTTGGAGATGTAAGGTTGAGAAGCCCTGGGATGCTGTAAGCAGAGCTTAATGGGTGATTCTGGTGGGAGCTCAGAAGACCAGAATGCCAAGGGAAATGCAGACAGTAAAGACTGGGCCCATAAGGTTTCAGATGGGAACAAAGACACTATTGGGAATAGACTAGAGGCTATGCACGTTACATTCTGTTTGTGTCCTGAAACTCTGAGGCTGAATTTAAAAGTGATGGTCTAATTAATTTGGTAGAGGAAAATTCAAGATAGCATAACACTTAAGCTGTTAAATTTTAGCCAGATTTACAGTGAAAAACAAGGGCAAAAAGCAGAATAGAAGGATTTGAAAAATGTGCATTCTGGCCAGAAAAGGAGCAAGTTTAAATTTATGGAGGAGAATGTGGTTGTTAAAGAGATTAGTGCCATTAGTGGCACACCCCTGTAATCCCAGTGGCTTGGGAGGCAGAGGAAGGAGGATCGCAAGTTTGAGACCAGACACAGTCTGCGTCATTTAGTGAGACCCTGTCTCAAAAAGGTAAAAAATGGGCTGAGGGTGCAGCTCAGTGGTCCAGCACTTGCAGAGCATGCAAGCGTGAGCCCCTGGGTTCAATCTTCAGTAACACACACACACACACACACACACACACACACACACACACACACACACACACAAAGAGATTAGTGCCATTAAAGAGAAGTCAGTTACTTTGCACTGGGACAATAGGAAATTGGCCAGACTGTTTCCATTGCAGGCTCTACAGTATAAAACTGTAAACTCATTTGAAAGACTTTCTCTTGAGAAGACAGAGAGCTGCTGAGGTGTCTTGTTCCCATGCTGCTTAGGGAGGTGTTTTCCTGGGTTCAGCCACCCAGGCACTCAAGAGGCCACTGTAGCCATGGGCTAAAGGGGCCAAGCTACTGCTTGAGCTGGCAGCAGACTTTGGTGTCATCCATCCACATGGTCTTGGTTTTGCAGGATGTGTTATGCAATACTTATGGGATCAAGGAGGCTTCCACTAAGATTTTTAAGGAAGGCCTGGGAGGTCAGGCAATGTATATAACAGGGTCGGATTCCCTGCAGAGAACCCCTGAGAGGGTGATGTGTGAAGCTGTGAGGGTGAAGCCACAATGGAGATGCCAAGATGTTGGAGAAGCCAGTAATGTGGAATGTGTGCTAAGGAAAGTTGCAGGTAATAAATACAGCCAGTCCAAGAGAGAGGCCATGTGGGCTACAAATGGCAAGTCCATGGGGCAGGGCTACCCAAGTTTTTTAGAGCTTACATCATGCTACCATGTGCCCCATATATCAGACGTGTAGCAAAAGGATTTGATGTTTGCCCTGCTGGGTTTTGTTCTTGCTTTGGTCCCATCACTCCTTTCTGTACCCACATACCTCTTTTGGAATGGGAATGTTTACTCTCTGCCATTGTATATTGGAAGTGTGTAACTTGTTTTTGATTTTACAGGGGATCATAGCTAAGAGCTTCTCTTGACTCTCAGAGGAGATTTTGAACTTGGACCTTTGACTAATATTGGAACTATTAAGACTTTGGATTTATGTAAATGGACTAAATGAATTTTACATTATGAGATGGCCATGTGCTTCTGGGGGCCGGGGTGAAATGTTATGATTTAAATATGAAATGTTCCCCACAGGCTTATGTGTTTGGTTGCTTGATCCCTAGCTGGCGGTGCCCTTTTGGCAGGTTTTGGAAACTTTAAGTGGTGGGATCTAGCTGGAGGAACTACTTCCTGGAGGCAGGTCCTTGTTGGTATATTATTTCTGGCCACATTCTGTTACTCGCTTTGCTTTCTGGCCTGCTGTGATGTGAATTGAGCTGCTTCACTATGCCTTTCCTGCCATAATGGATGGAACCTTCTGAAATCATGACGCAAAATAAATCTTTCCTCCCTTAAGTTGTCTATGTTTTTCACATATTGCTCCTCTTGCATTATCCTTCTAATTTCCTTATTTCTCTTTTCTATTTTCCATTTCATATCTTCTTCTGGAAGGTTTCCTATATTCCATCTTTCAACATTGTTTTGAGTTTTATATTTCTCTCTCTTTCTCTCGCTCTCTCTCTTTTTTTTTTTTTTTTTTGAGAAAGGGTCTTACTTTATAGCCCAAACTGGCCTAAAACTGTCTATGTAGACCAGACTGGCCTCAAACTCATGTGGATGCTCCTGCCTCAGCCTTCCAAGTGCTGGGATTGTATGTGTGCACCACCATGGCTGGCTTTGCTTTCATCATTGGAATTTTCAGGAACTTTTGCTTTGCTCTTTGATTTTTTCATTGTAGTATCTTCCTTTCACATTTTATTTTCCCTAATCTGTTTCCTCCTAGTTGCTTATCTCTGCTAGAATCTTTCTTTAGATAATCTTTTGCTATTGGCTTTTGAGTAAGAGCTGGGGACTACACTGCTGGTTGAAGTTCTAAACCGTGCATCAGGCTTGAGGACTATGAGCTGCACTATAGGTTGGTATATTTGGGCCACTTGTTGAGGAACCCCCAGCATCAGTATCTTTTGAACTTTTTTCTTGCGCTGGTCATATTCTCCAGAGCAGCTTCTTTCTGGATAGTAAAGGCCTGGCTGCCAGCTTTCTGGGAACCTGGTAGGAGGATCCCTCCTTGTGGGAGGAGGGCTGAGTGGTATCAGTCTATGCTTGCTTAGTTACTCCAGTGTTTTCAAGCTAGTTCTTTCACTTGCACCTAAAATCCTCTGGTCCAGGGATCCTCTCTGTTTAAGCTATCCAGACAATAAACTTCCAGAATTCTACTAGGGTTGGGGAAAAGTTTGTCCCAGCAAGTGGAGTGGGAAAAGTGATCTAGAGATCTGACTACCTGCTTCTTAACAGTTTTCAACCGATCCTCCCATGTTAGCTGCCTGCCCTGCCCTCTCCACTCTCCTCTTACATGTCTTACACCAGAATCGACTGGTTCTTGCTCCTAAGTGGGCAGAGATTTTGCATCAGGCTACCTCATAGGCCACTCCATAGAAAGAAGCAGCAGTTGCACCACTATTGCTTCCTTCTCCTTCTCCCCTTCCTCCTCCTTTGCAACAGTGTCTCCCTATGTAGCCCAAGCTGTCTGCAAACTCATGATCCTCCTCCCTTATTCCTCTCAGTGCTGGGATTACAGGCATGTGCCACCACATCTGCCTGATTTTACAGGAAGCTTCTTGAGGGTCAGGTTGCCATGCCTGGTCAGTTGGGACCAAAGTGGTGGTGCTGCATCTATGCTCAAAAAACTTCCTTTGAAACCTGTGGCATGGAGGAGATTCAGAGTTATAGACATCTCGAGAAACAAGGTGTTCATTTACCTGTAAGAAGAGGAGAATTGCCTTCATAATTCTTAGCATTTGGATTGCAGCCATTGAGAAGAAGAAAACTGACATTTTCTAAAAGGCCACTGCTGACAGCCAAGAAAAGTGGCGTTTCACCATTGTGGGTGGTTTGCTCCCACATGCTGGGTTTTGAAGCTGAAATAAATTCATCATACCATACAGGTTAAGATACAGAAATAAATTTAAAATTTATTTCTTAGAAGCATCAAAAAGAGCAAGAGGGAGTTTACCTTTCAGGGTTATTTCTAAAATGTTCTTATTTAATTGTACTGCAGCCTTATGCAGAGGAATCCAGCCAGTCTCATCTGCTTCATCAAAAGCAGACTGGCATGTGGTTAAGTGTGACAATGCATCTTCCTCACCTATTAACAAGGAAAATGAGAACACGTTCACATTAGCACACATACAAGGTAGTTCATATTGCTTCTAAATTCTGCTGTCAAAGTTGGTGCCTGAGACAATAGAATTAGATGAAAGACCAATTTAAATGGCACAGGACAGGCAGTAAGTCCTGTCATCTAGTGTTCCACACCCCCCAGGCCTGTGAACACCCCCAATGTCTTACCACACACAGAAAAATAGCTCTGCGTACAGAGGAACCCAAGGGCTCTTTGCTAAGTTTTGCTGCAGTATTTTCTCCCATAAAAAGGCCACACCAGACTCCAGAGAATCAGCTGTGGGCCCCCAGAGTGCTCAGCATTTGGAAGAACCTGTTTCTAGGCTTTCTGAGTACAGAGGAGAAATGTCATCAGTTGTCATCATCACATCTTAAGTTGAAGGGGGAACAGGAAGAGTACTTAACTGTCTCTATTATCTCAACTATCTTCTTATAGTCAGCACTCAGAAAGGAATGGAAGCTGCACAGAAAAAAAAATACATGTAATTACAAAACTGAGAGAAAAACTAAGATATTTGATATAAACTGAAAGACATGGTAAAGACAATAGTAATTAATCAGGGATGGACTCCCATAAAAGGGAATAATCTGCTTAACAGAAATACTTCTCTTGGGGCTTGGGGTGCAGCTCAGTAGTAGAGTGGTTGTCTCGCATGAACAAAGCCCTGGGTTCAATCCTCAGCACCACCACACAAACAAACAAATAAAACCAAGCAAAGAAAGAAACAAACAAAAAGAAAAACTTGATTTGAAAAATGTAGTGTGTCCCTTAACACATTGTAGGGAAACTCCCTCCTCATGTCTGGCATCCCTTAGGAGACTATTAGCTTCAGGGGGACAAGGACTATGTGAAAGCCTAGATCAGAGTGTACCCTCAATCAGTGTTGCTGAGCTGGCTCAAACCTGCCTAAGACTGAAATATCATATGGCAAAATTTAATGGCCACAATATAATGTCAATGACTCTAGCAAAAATTATTTTAAATACAGGATGTGAGTTTTTGTGTTTTAAATGTTTAAATTATGTGAATTTTAAAAAATATTCATGGTTGTCAGAATTCTTGTTCAGAAAACATTCTTAACAGTTTAAATACTACATTTTTACTAAAATATTTAAAGTTTTAAAACTCAGGTGAATCCTACATTATTTTTAAATCTACTAAATAAGAATTTTCACCTTCTACTGAAAACTCTGAAGGTCACTATGAGTCAGACCCGACTCAATGACACCTAACAACAACAAATTTTCTTTTGTGTTCCTCTCTCCAACATAGTACTTAGGGGTTCAACCCAGGGCCTCACACATGCTAGGCAAGCACTGCACAATGGAACCACACCCCCTTTTTATTCTTTTATTTTGAGACAGAATCTCACTAAGTTGCACAGGCTGCCTCTGGCCTCAAGACCTTCATTTCTCTTGCCTCACCCTTCCTAGTGTTCAGGATTACAGGCGTGCACCACAGCACCTGGCAACTTTCTCATATTCTTTGATTATTCAATAAACATAGGTTGAAGAGAAGAAATTCTCTTAGATAATTTATCCTACTCACAATTTAGCCACTTAAATTCTCTTAAACATTTAAAGCTACACTCACAGACTTACTATGGTGTTAGTTTTTTATATTTGGCATAAAAAAATTACTACACACTTTAATGGCTTGAAACAACACAAATTTATTATCTTACAATTCTGTGGTTCAGAATCCAACATGACTCTCTCTGGCCTGGTATCTTCTGTTTGTCTTTTCTAGAGGCCCCCCATATTTTCTAGAGGTTGTCTCTTTTAGAGGTGCCCCACATTTTCTGGCTCTTGTACTCTTTCTTCCTTCCTCAAAACCCGCATCATTGTGCTCAGCCCTCTCCTGCCATCTCCTAGGTGCTCTCTCTCTTCTACCTCCATCTTTCACTTCTAAGGATGCTTATGATTACATTACTACCCCCTTAGGTAATCTAGGTGAATTTCCCTATCTTGAAGTTAGATGATTAGCAACTTTAATTCCACCTGTAGCCTTACTGCCTCTTTGCCATGTAAGGTTACATATTCATAGATTCCAGGAATTAGGACATGGACATCTTTGGGTGGGACCATTACTCCACATGACACAAGTACCAGTACATTCTAGTTTTCTAATACCTGCAAGTGCCTGACCAAATCAGCAATTTTTCCTAAGTACCATACAGTTCTTACAAGTCTAATAAGTGAAAGTTATGTCTGCAGTCGATTTCAATTTCTCTGAAACACTTTAATACTTAGTTGAAACCTCTTCTCTTTTAACCTAGTTATGAGTTCAAAATCAACTACTCAGTTGTGCATTATAAAATTTTAATCACAAGGTTAATATGATAACCTAAAAAGCTCAATTTCTTTATAAAACTTTAAGCATTTAAAGACTATTTCAACAATTATTCCTAAAGTGAACAAAAATGCATAGGAAGAGTGTGTGGTTAGGAGTACAGATTCTGGTGTCAAAATGCCTGGCTCTTCACTTACTAGCTCTGTGACCTTGGGTAAGTCACTTAACGTTTTTGTGCCTCAGTTTACTTATCTCTAAAGAGGATGACAGTACCTACCACATAGATAATGAGAATTAGAATTTAGATGAGTTAATATTTACAAAGATCTTAAAATAGCATGGCACAGTATATTTACTCCATGAGTTTGTTACATTTTAAAAATATCATAGGTTTGATGTACTCCATCATCTCCATTTTTAATTATAAAATCTCTTAGGATTAAAAGAAATATATCCTGACAAACACCTGTAATCCCAGCAACTCAGGAGGTTGAAGGAGAAGGACCTCAAGTCTGAGGCCAGAGGCAACCTGTAGAACTTAGTCAGACTGTCGCAAAATAAAAAATATAAAAGAGGCTAGGTGTGTGGCTCAGTAGTGAAGCACTTGCCTAGCATTTGTAGGTCCTAGGTTCAACCCCCTAGCACTGCAAATAAAAAAAAGAGAGAGAGAGAAATGTGTTCCAGTTTCCTCCTGCAGGCAAATAGAGGTAATTATCTCAAACAAGTTTGGTCTATTACCCCAAAGAAATAATGGTTACTATCTCAGCCAAGAGAGATTGACTGCAAACTGCCTATACTCACAGTGATTTATATACCATTGAGGGGTCCACTGGTCCTATTCTATTATATAGTAACAAAACGCTGAAGCCACAACTTCAGAACAGTTAGTCTCTTCTGGGGCTAAATTTACATTATTCCTCCTCTTAATTTTAGTAGATCAAAGGCTGGACCCCTCCTTCCCTACCTCACTAAGATGTGTGTCTTGGTTGGATTTATTCATTTATTTAGCTCCATAAAGATAAGTTGTATTAGATTTATTCTGTCTTCATAAATCTTATTTTTTTCCTTCTCATTTCCAGTGTGCATCTCCTCTTTCAGATTTCCTGCTAACCTTTTTCAGTTATTTTCTTTACTGATTAAATTCTGACCTCTGAGTTTTTCCTGTGTAGTCAGGCCTCATATCTTATACACATTTAAATGACAGCTCCTGGCTGGGGGTGTAGCTCAGTGGTGCAGTGCATGAGTAGCTTGCATGAGTCCCTGGGGTTGAAGTGCTCAGCACCACCCTCCCCGGAAAAAAAGACAGCTCTTCATATTCTAATCCTCTCTTCTGTTTTTGTCATACCACTAGAATTATGATAATGACTAGTCTCAACTTTTGAATGCTTAATACTACAAATTGCCAGTGTAAAAGCTATTACCTTTCATCTTCAGGTGTGTGTTGTTTTGTTCCTGGCTTATAAATATCCCGTAAACTCTGTTGGATGATGAACTGGGTGTCAAAGTCAGCATCTGTGTCTTCATCACTGTTGTAATTATCCATGTGAAATGTGGACAGGTTTACTTTAAAGTCAGAATGAATTAAAAATAATTTTTCAGTTGTGAAAAGATTATTAACTACTTAAAATCATAAACAATTCAGAAAACTAGAAAGTTGATAAGATTGATAATGAAGAACATGCAAAATTTAAAAAGCAAAATATTCATTTCAAATTTTCCCCCAAAAAACTTAACACAGTTTTCTGGACTGCTACAGATTCAATATAAATTAGAAGTTTCTATGAGTAAACATTTACTTAAATCTTACTCAGGAAAACAGCTATTCATATAAGACTTAAGCTATGTTACTGCAATACTGAAAATATTCATATTGATTTATTTTAGACTTGGCTTGTGAGTTTTTTTCAGTTAATATAGCACCCAAAATAACATAGTCCTTATACCTAGTGAGTGTTATTCTGAAAATAGTATTTTATTTAGTAAACAGTAAAAATAAGCCTGTTACAAGAATAAATGTAATCTCTTAATACAACATATAATAGAAATAGTGGTAGTTAAGACTGATATCATTTATTATGCAATATCTAAATCATTTTAAAAAAACACATTGCTGTTTTAGCATAGAATAAGTTTGATCACGTACCAAAGACTTTACCTTTCGTTATATCCTCTAGGACAGGTCTGAAGTTTTCACTGTTAAGGATTAGCACAAGTGAGCCTCAGAATTTTCATTTATATTTAGGATCTCCACTCCCCTGTAGTGACCACTATAAATAGCTTTACTATAAATACTTGATCATAAGACAGTCTGGCATGTTCTTGTTTTTCACATGTGGTTTAGTTCTCTTGGGGAACACAATCTTTTTTCTTCACTGCTAGATTCACCAAATTTAAAGAATTACATCTTATTCCTGGAATACAAAAATGTTTGCAAGGGGATGGCGCTGTGAAGAGAATTTATTCTCTTCAGACTCATGCATGTAGCCACTGTAAACCAGAATTTCCTATTTATGAGGCCAAATATTTTTACTCTGATTGAATTATCAAAAGTGACTGTCCCAGTGGTACAGATTCACTGGGTAGCTGCTCCTACACTTTCCTTGGGTTATATAACTGCAGCCTTAAGCACCCTTGGACTCCCAAGGAAGGAATTAACTCTACACAGAATAATACAATTTTGAGTAAAATTTTATTTTTAATTACAAATGTACACTATTATTATGGGTACACTTTAAATAATAAGAATATTGAGTATTGAAAACAACAAAGAGAACGCTTGACATTTCCAATTAAATATGAAGCAAATGCCAAGAAGCACAATACCATTCGGGGTGAGGAAGGTATGACTGCCTGTCAGCCACCTTACTGTCTTTACACGTCAGCTTCACTATTCTGAGTTTCCTTTGCGAGTCACAGGGCTACTATGAGAAATGGAACTAATATTTTAAAAGTATGAACTAAGGGGCTTAGCTCTGTTTCAATATTTTCCTTATTTACAATGTCTAACTAAAGTGTTCATGCATAATGACTTCAGGTATGTGAATAGAAAGTAAGCTACTGTAGAAGCTGAAGAAACAACACAGGTGAAAGAAACATTTTCTGATATAAGTTAAATTTTATCAATTTAATCCCCCCAACCTGTTTTTCATATACATATCAAACTTAAACTAAATAAAAAAGATTTCCATATTCTTCCAAATAAGACTTCTTTCCACATTTTACTTCCACAGGTATCTGGTTATGATCTCAAGAGAGTCTGGTTAGAAGGCTGCATTCCAATCATGAGATTGGGAGGAGAACAGTGCAAAGACTTCACAAAGACCATTTCCAAGGATGACACCAAGATACTTGATTTTGTATTATTATTATTTTTTTTACATAAGTGAAAACCATTTTTTTATGTTTTCAGATGCTTTCTAAATCTGTCCAATTTAGTCATCCAGCTGACAAAGCAAAGCAACACCACGCTTGACCCAGTGCTGAGTGGGTAGGTCCGTTTTTAACAACATTGCAATGACAAAGTTAGTAGAATGTCCTGTAGTAGAAAGAGTTCCTTTACGTTCACTTGTCTTGTAGAGGGGACAGACATAGGCATTTGACTTCAAAATCTGAGACTTTTTATCTTGAAAAAGAAAAGAAATGTATTCATTTAATAGAGGGGAAATAACCACTAGTGCTAAAAGAACAACTGTTCATCTTATAATAAAATGGCCAAGGTCTTGATGACTACTTGAAGATGTGAAAGTTTTTGTTTTTACAGTTGGTATATCATTATTGTTGTAAAAAAGGCAAGTGGTTTCATATGATTGTAGGCCTGAAGTCAGGAGTTGATTTTAAAGTTTTGATTACTTTTCAGGCCTGAAAAAACTCAAGAGGATTTGGAAGAGAAGGAGTAAGAGTATAAAACAGGAAAGAAGGAATAAAACACAGTGTGGGTAATGGGAGAGATTCAGAAGGAGAAACATAACTGCTTAGAGCTCTAATATAAGAAATCTATAAATTAGAAGAAGCTGAAGTTCCTATTTGTGTTTAGCAGCTTATTAATAAGAAAAACATACTAACTCCTGCCAATTCACAAAGAGAATCTGTACAATTCCTGAAGAGCCAGCTATCAGGTATTAAGAGTCTTTCTAAATAAAGGCCACATGTCTCATAACTTAATGACATTAATAATGAAAGTATTTATTATGTTGAGTTGTGATTCTGGGTGATTTATAAATATTTTCATTCATTGTTATTTAAGAATAAGAAAATTAGGGCTGAGGTGTAGCTCAGTGGTACAGCACTTGCCTAACGTATGAGGCCCTGGGTTTGCTGCCTAGTGTATATGGCACACTCTCTCTCTCTCTCTCTCTCTCTCTCTCTCTCTCTCTCTCTCTTTCTATATCTATATATATGTATACACACAAATATAATATAATATAATATAATATAATATAATATAATATATAGAAAACAAGGGAATGAGCCTCATTTTTTTTCAGACTCATAGGAAAACGATGATGGTAAAAGGAGCAAGTGACTTCTCCAAAGGGAGATAACTGACCTCCACTCAGGGTGGCAACATCTGTGCAATGTGACTCCTGGCTGGCTCTGAGGCCTAAGGGTTTGTTATAGGTAGAAAATCTTAGTGACTAGCTGCAGTCAGGCTTATTTGTAACATTGAGCAGTATGGAAAAGGAATTCAGAATAAAAAATATAGAGGGGCAGCTGTAGCATCTCTAAAACACTTCAAAGATGTATGAGAGAAAAGTAAAGAAAATGATACCAGCTGTGGGCTAAGAGCATAGAGAGGCAAAGGGATATTCCCAAAATAATATAAATGCCAACCCTCAAAATGATAAAAATATATTTCTGATGTTTTCATTTTTTAATATAATTGAGTTAAATCCTAAGAGGTCTGAGCAAAAACTTACTTGGGAGAACAGCTAATATTTATTATTATTATTCCTAAAATTCCAGTAAATTTTGTTAAAAATATATTTACTCGGTTTTATCCATATTATGGGCATCAGGTCAAACAAAAGTTTGGGATATTGTTCAGCAAGCAATCCACTGTAAAGAGAAATTGACATAAGTTATTAGTTATTTCTGAAGGTTGCTTCTTAGAATAGATTTCTACTTGTGGTTAAGTGCCATGGAATCAGGTCTGACTCATAGTAACCCTCATAGAATTTTCTATGGCTCGTTGTTTTGGAATTGCTTTAAGAGTAAATTGCCATGTCCTTCCCCCATTTTTGTGGTGCTGGGGATCGAACCTGGGTCCTCAGAGAATGTGAAGCAGCACTCTACCAATTGAACTAAACCTCAGCCCCAGATTTTTACTTAGATATCTTTTAATATATTTGGGGTTTAGCTCAGTTGGTAGAGTGCTGCTCTACACTCTCTGAGGCCCTGGGCTCAATACCCAGCAATGCAAAAATGGGAGAAGGACCTGGCAGCCCATGCCCGAATCAATCCCCAAACAATCTGCCATTGAAAACCCCAGTGCAGAGAAGCACTGACATAGTGCCATCCAGGGGACAGTGTCCAGGAGTGTTTAGTTCTGGTGTAGCTATGAGTCAGACCAGACTTGATGGCACTTAACAATAACTATAACAACGATCTTTTAATACAAAAGAGGATCAGAGATATAGAAGAAAAGAAATACCGTGAGTGCCAAAGAAAGGCATACACATTTCAAAAGATGTGTATTGTTTATTGCTTTTTGAAGTTGAATTATGGCAGCAATGTGTACTATGATATTAGCTCAAAGGATGGCATTACTCAAAATAATTGCTAGTGCCACCATGCAACAGGAAGGATAATGAAAATGGGGGAAGCATAGTTGTCTTTTGAGGAGTACAAGACCATTTTGAAGAGGTATTTGAAATTTGAAAACACTGTGGAAGTTACAACAACAATGTAGGTGTGAGTATGCAACAGAACCTTCAACACACCTAACAAGTGCATGCATTTGTGGTAAGTGTGAGATGCACAGTACTGTGTATGATGTGCATAAGTGAAGATCCAGGAGAGCTCACACAGCAACAAGTGCTGCTTCTGTTACAGTAGCTACTTTGAGCACCTCTTATAATTGCAAAAGTCAAAAGTTACTTATATTCATCTTTTGTTACTGGTATATCTTATTATAATTTTAATAGGTTCTTCTTTTCTTAAAATGTGTATACATTTCTTGGGCACCATCTGTATTTAAAAAAGGGAGAAAGAGAAGGAGGAGGAAGAAGCAGAGGAGGCAATAAAGAATTGAAACAAAAGAAAATTATGGAAACTGAGCTGGGTTGATGTACGCCTGTAATCCCAGCAACTCAGGAGGGAGAGTCAGGAGGATCACAAGTTTGAGGCAAGATGCAGCCTGCATAACTTAGCAAGACCCTGCCTCAAGATAAAAAGAAGAAAAAGAAAAAGGGGCCAGGGGTGCAGTTCACTGGCAGAGGGCTTGCAAAGCATGAGTGAGACTCTGGGTTCAACCCACCAGTACCGCAAGAAAAAAAAAAATAGAGAGAGAACAAAAACATAAAAAGGCAAATTGTAAAACCATGGGCAGATATCAGCGTGTGCCTTTTAAGTATTGCCCATGGAGCAGACATTATGCCATCACATTTGACCCTTACAGTGGTCCTGTCTCCATTTCTTATTTGTTTCATAAAGATTCCTATTTCTGTTTCAACATACTCAGATGCTGAGTACTTTTTTCAGTTATATAGCTTTTAAGTCCTAGTGCCAAGATCCAAACACAGATCTGCCTATCTAGAAAATATGGTTTCTTTTCACTATGCTACACTGTTTGTAGGAAAGGAAAAAAATGAATATACATAGAAGGCAAAGTAAGTGAAGAAAAGTGACAATAAATTGAAGAAATGAGAAATAATAAAATGAACTATTTACAATTGAGTCTCGTTATAATCCTGTCTCAGAATTATCACTATAGAACCACCTGACTACTCCCACTTAGGCGATTCCCTACCTCCATTGTTAATGGTCCTTTGGGAGCAAAGTCTAACATTGTCTCTGGATATAGAGGATTATGACAATAAATGGATAAAGACCAGGGCTCAAAGGAAAATACTTTCTCTCCTATCCCTATTTATTTTAAGCCAGGAAAGTTCCTAATAGTTTCCTTTTAGTTTTCTAAGAGTGAACTTGGAAATCCAATGTTTATTTGAAATATTTATTCACTATCTCATCAAAATGTAAGAAAAAGTTTCCCATTCACTGTCAGCTGTTTAACATTGAGTCAGTTCTATACATTACAAGGTGAGGTAATGGTTGTAAGACAAAAGAAAAATAATTTCAGCTAATTTTCCTACTAGTAAGACCACTGAGATATTAACCAAAAACTGTTTAGGACCTAAAAATAATCACTCATCAGTTGGCCCTGCCTAAGTAATGATTTATGAAAGAATTCTGATGTTGACTTACTTCCTAGAAAAGGCCTTTTGGTTTAAAGAAGAAAAAAGGTAGCAGACTACCTATCTTAACTATGATTCAGTTACATTTGAAGAGAGTCCTAGAGATCAAAACTTACCTGTTCCTGTCCCAGCGTGCTCCATCCAGATATAACCCATGGATATAAACGCCATCTTCTGGTGATGTGTCAGATGTATCAGAAGAAATCACCTGACGGGAAAAGGTCACAATAGTAATGATCTCCTCAACACACCTTGGTCTCAGAGAGAAAAAACTGAAGAATTATTCAGAACACTCTAAGGGAAAACTACTATTTAATAGATGGTTAAACTATATATTTTTTTCAGCCATAGTATATAAGAATGTAAAATACCGTATAGAACTTTCTGAAGCATTTTATTGGGTTGTACTATACCTCACATTAGTTTCTGCTGAAATATAAGAGTGACATTGGATTGTTTCAATCAAATAGTGAGATAGATGAAAGTTTAAGAGATAGCAAGACAAATCTTATATAGTTTCTTCATGGAACTCAAAGAATAAAAAAGTAAATTTGCTTATGATGGGTCATAATATATAAGGTTTGCATATCCTTCTTTATGTAATCATATGCTGTTCAGTTTAAGGAGTTACTGTACCTCAAATTCATATCCTAGTAAATCAATAGGGATGGTGTATTTTCTGGCATAATTCTGCATAGCTCCAGTTAAAAATGCTTGGGTGAAAAAGAAACCAGAGAGCCAAAACACGGGGGGTTTTCCTGAATTATACCAGTCCTATAAAGGAAAAACAAAATATATTATGTCCATCTTTGTACTTACATAAATATCACCTTATGTCCAATTCCTGGTTCTCTTTCATCACAAGACTCTCTTCCTTGGCATTAAACATATCCTCCTACTTCTTCCCTTCTAGTGACTCTTCTTGGAAATTCAAAATAATTTAAGCACTAATTTAAATGAATCATAGTTTCAAATTTTCAAATCTTTTATAAAATGTCATATGTAAATTATGGGGGGACTTATTATAATATTTATCCCATTCAAGAGCCACCATCTTTAGATATCTTACACATTGTCTAAATATAGCCCTCATGCGTTGATTCTAGTTCCTTAGCCCACTTAATCTCCTTGTCTCCATGCCCACTAGCCCATCCAAATTAGATATCCACCATTTTCTTTCTGTATCAATGTGCACTGTCTTCTTGCTTCTGCCCTCTCTCTGCTCAGTACATCTAGAATAATACTTTCAAAGTATACCTGACCATACCTAGTTTGGATCAGATTTATCATCTTGCATAATCTTTTGGTGACCCCCAAATTAAAGCTAAAGCCTCTTAGTGTCCTATACAAAATACTTCACAGTCTTGTCTCAAAGTATATCTTTAGCTGTATCTCTTTTTCATTTCCCTTCATGCATCCTGGGCGTGCATTTAGCTCAGTTGGTAGAGTGCTGCTCTGAGCTCGCTGAGGCCCTAGGTTCAATCCCCAGAACTGCAAAAGTGGGAGAAGTACATGACAATTCACTCATGAAGAATCCCAAAACAATTAGCCATTGAAAACCCAATGAATAGCAGAGGAGCACTGACATAGTGCTGAGGATGGCACAGTGTTAGGGAGTGTTTTGCTTTGTTGTACATAGGGTTGCTGTGAGTCAGACTCAACATTCTAACTAGACTATTTAGTGATCTCTTCTGTGCTGTGTGAACATCTGTTGTTTGTGTTGCCTATGTTAAAGTAATACTATCCTTCATTCTGAGTCCAAACCCTTCTGGTGGTAGAACTCCACATAGCTTCCTGAAGTGCACTTGTGATTCATGCCTGGCCAATCATAACAAGTCATAATGATTGACTGATCCAGGAACAGACATGTGATTTAATAAAAGCCAGAGATGCAGAAACTCTTGCTGGGACTTTTAGGAGAAAGACTTACTCTCAACTCTTTCAATGTGTGATGTAAGGCCAGAATTGTTGCCATCTTGTTATAGAGGAGAACCTGAGAATGTAGGTAACCCAAAGGGAATGGAGCCAAGAGATGAAGTACAAGAATCCATGACCAGGTAACGATGTTTGCAATGCAGATGAAGTCCTACCAGAAGTCACTTTTAAGTCCTAGACTTCTCAGGTACACAAGGGAACAAACTTATTTTCTGCTTAGGTCAGAATTTTGTTACTTTCAATGGAATCAATCCTAAATGATACAGTCCCTTTCATCCACAGCCATACAAATATCTATAAGTCCTTTTCTTTCTTTGTAGTATCCATGACCATTCATCCTTTTGACCCAGATCACCTGCTGTCTCATCCATGAAAACTGCTTTCCTGAACCAAAAGAATTCTATCCCTTATTAAATTCTTGTTGTCGTTGTTGTTGTTAGGTGCCGTCGAGTCGGTATCCGACTCATAGCGACCCTCTGTACAACAGGGGAAACACTATTGTCAGTGCTTCTCTGCTGTTCATTGGGTTTTCAATGGCAGATTGATTTTTGGGAGGGGTTTGCCAGGTCCTTCTCCCAAGCCTACAGCTTCTGGTGTTCCCAGGCGGTCTCCCATCCAGGTACTA